>JAWNLY010000203.1:0-137500 GCA_035042045.1 Drosophila melanosoma | reverse complement strand
AAATATCTTGAATAAATTTACAGATTTGTTCTTTGTATTTTGCTAAGTGTTGAAAAATATTTGTGTTAAATATTTGATTATTTTCCATACCCTTTGGCAATTCAATTTACAACTATACAAATTAATTTGACGCATCATTGTGTTTTCAACATGGAAAATTTAGCATTGCGTTTATCTCTAATTGTTAGTTTTACAAACACATTTTAGGGTCAGAGCACAAAGCATACTAAACATATTTTGACCTACCTCGGAAAGGCAGAGGAGATTGAATTCCATCCCTCCTGCGAAAAGTTTAAATTCATTCGCCAACCCACAAAACACAAACACAAAACCCTTTTTTCATAGCCATTTTAATTAAGAAAAAGCCAACCTAAAATATAAATAAAAGAATGGAAAATAAGTTGCACAGTTTTAAATGTTTGTGTTGCGGCTGTTTAAATTTAAAATTTAAAAGTGGATTGGACAATTGATCAGCCACACAAAAAAAAGCTGAAAGGGATGCGAAACTGAAGTGCTCCTTACACCCGAAACGGTAAATTGCTAGAGAGCAGGATAACCGGTAACCAGTAAACCAGTTAACCAGTTAACCGACACCTGTAAATGTTTGGATGCCCACAGGAAACTTGTAAAAGCAAAAAAAGATAGCAAAGCAAAACGAGAGGCAAACAAATCTTCCAGTTCTCTGTTCCCAGTTCCCAGAAGCATTGGCTTTTTAGCATTGGCTGGCGACGTGTAAATGAGAAAATTCATTATTTAACATTAATTAAGGCTTATTATGCACATTATTAACACAGCGGCACTCACACACACACACACACACACATATACAAAGCAACCGCACATCACAAAGTCAACCAGATACACACACACACAGAGAGAGAAGTGTGTGTTGGTGGTGGAATAACTATTAGCCGCACTTTGAGAATGAAAACTTACACACCTAAACGGAAGGGGGGAAAAAATAAAAAAAAGAACATGCTCATAATTCAGCCTGGGGGAGGCCAGCAAATGGGCTGCCCCAGGAAGTGGCAAGGGAAGCAGCAGTGTATGATGGTTGGTGGGGGGAGGGACGGTGTGACAAGGAGGCTGTTTAAATTATTCAGTAAATTGTTAAGTAAATAACACGAGAAGCGCACGTTAAAAAGGCAACCAAAACCAACAATAACAATGCCAGCAAACATGGCCAAAATGGTCTCCATCTCCATCCTTGTTCTCGCCAGCCGTAGAAACCGTTGGCTCTCATATGGAAAAGCAGCAAGGTGATGATGATGGGCCGACAGCTATGATGATGCCAGTTGACGTCCCTGATGCTTATGACAATGATGATGATGATGATGATGTTGATGATGATGATGATTTTGATGGTGATGATGATGACACGGTGTTCACGGCTCAGTGGTGTTGTTGTTGGTAAAATGTACTCGCACAATAAAATCAACACAAAATGTGTCTGATTGTGGGAGGAGGAGGAGGATGTGGCGGGGTAGTGGGTGGCCTGCCTTCGAGCACCAAAGGTGTGTGTGTGTGTGTGTGTGCTAACTGACTGAGTAGTTGGCCAACCTACTGAAAACAGGTGAATTGCTGACGTGCGTGGGACAGCTGTGGAAACTGTGCATATTTTTCGGTGGAAATGGTGAAAACTATACCGGAAACGGAAGCAGCCATCAAAGTTGAGACTCAAACTTTGCCAGCGATGCTCGGTTAACCAAGTAAACATTTTACCAGCAATGCTAAGCTTGAAATAACAGCAACCAACAGGCATTTTCACATAGCAAGAAACGTTGGTTTCTTGTGGGCCTTCTTACAAAAAAAGCGTTAACTGAATGTTTACTGTACCCGCAGTAAAATACTTTTGTGTGTTGGTAATGCGATCAGCTTGTTGTGGCTAAGAGTGCTACACAAGAAATTCAATGACTTCCTTAACTGATTTATTTTGCAATTAGTATTTTAGCCAATTAAATTGGTTCACAATTTATGCAAAAATTCCTATAATTTAATTTTAATTAATACCAGATTGCTGGTTTTAAATAAGGTTAACTTAATTTAGTTAAGGCTATTAAATTTTCAGTTAGTGCAGTTGCATGAACAATTTAAAAAAAAAAATTTTCTATATAAATAAAACTAGATTAAATTTTGTTAGCAGCTCGTAATTGTTTGAAAATCAAATATTTTTCATAGACAATTTGCCTACTAATATTTATATACTTTTTCGTTGTTATTATTTGCCAGGGTTTTTGTATTTATGCTGTAATATTTTTAGAAATTTATTAAATTTTTACAATAGTAAAAAAAACCAACAAAAATGTTTTTATTTGTAGCTTTAAGAGAAATTTTAGAATAAATAAAACCAAAATAAAGAAAAATATTCTATGCTTTTGCCATAGGATAATTGATTCCATAATTCACACAGATGTTGCAAAAGTTCAAATGCAAATTGTGAAAAATACAAAAATAAAAATCACAATTTATTTATTAAAAGTTATTTGTGTAATATTTGCTTTGCACTCTGCAAAAAAGTGCAGAAAAAGTTTTGAATAAAATAATACTTGAAATAAAAAAAAAAGAGTCTTTATTCAAATTTAGTGGAAAAAGCTTTAGCAAAGAGCCTCAAATAAAAGTTTATGAATTATTTACTAGAACGAAAATAGATTTAATTGATGTGATCTTAAATAATAAAATGAGATATGTAAAAGAAAAATAAGGTAAAAATATATTCATAAGTAAAATCTGAAGTACTGAAAATTTTCACTGTTTTTTTTTTAGATGCATTAAATTAAATGTACATTTTAGTGAACAATTATTTGCAGCTAGTCTTGAAGGGCATGTAAAATGTGGGTATATAGGATATATATAATAAAAACCCCTGATTAAATGCAGACATGTCCATTTATTGGAGTGTCTTAAGCTTACCTCCTTGGCAAGTGACAAGCAGGATGAACGGAGATTGCCCGGCCACTTGCTGGGCCACACCCTTTTTGCGAACCTATCTAATTTTATGGCCGAGACAGTACCAGTGGCAGTGTTGCAAAATGTTGAACGCCATAATTTATGCGGGCGGGTTTCTACCCGCTGCCTGCTGCCTTCTGCCCGCTGCCCGCTGCCCGCTGTTAGCCAAAAATGTTTGCATAAACAACTTATACTATGCAAAAATATGCTAGGGACACACCGACTCAGCCAACGCATTCTGATTTACCAAGTAGTCGTGGAATGTGCTGTGCCACATGTGTGTGTGTGTGTGTGCGTGCCTGTGGCACACTGTGCAGTCTCGGACAGCCAACTTGCCCCCGGGCACATTAACCAAAATTGATTTTCGATTTATTACACTCCCCGCCGTTGGGCTCCTGTGCTGCTGCTACTCCTTTAGCCACTCGCTCTTGGTTCTTGGCTCTGGGTTCTGGCGAGTTTGTGGCGCCGCACATTTTCTGGGTTAATATTCTAAAATAAGCAGAAGAAGCAGCAACACAAGTAGAAGATGTAGCAACAGCAACAGCAACAGCAGCGGCAGCATTAGAAAATGAAGCAATTTGTTTTTGCGAATTTTTGAGCTGTTTTTGGTCTTATTTTGTTGCTGTCAGTTTTGCTGCTGTTGGGCAAAGTTTGATTAGTTTGTTTTGCATGTGTGCGTGCTGTGAACGCGAGTTGTGTGTGTGTGTGTGTGTGTGTTGTGAAGGGGAGGGTATGGGGGCATCTAATGTTATTAATGTTTTTATATAAGCTTGTCCGGAGCTTATCGAAGCCACCATTCGCTCTGTCAGCGCCTGCCCTATTTTTAGCTTCAACAAAATATTTCCTAAACTTTTTGGCTGGCATTTACAAAGTTTGCCCAGGCATATTCCATGTGTGTGTGTGTGTGCATGCTTGTGTGTGTGTGTAACATTGAGTGCAATTCACATTACACACATTACTTGCACAGCATTCAGCGGCGGCTAATGGAGCAACCATAAATATGACGCTCTTTGGCATTTGTGGCCTTTCAGCAATGCAGCAGCTGCTGCCCTTTGAGAGAGGTTTAGGGGTTGAGAGGTTGAGGGGGAAGGTTAATAGCTGATGCGTGGCTTTCATTTTGCATTTGGGTTTTGCTAATTGGCAAATAGATACGCTGCAAATCAGTCAGATTTGTGCCATTTATTTTCGCTGAGTGACAAACGGTGATGCGCTGTGCCCCAAGTGGCATGCAACCTTTTAATAGTGGGCCTTAAATGCGTTAACTCATCAGCTAATTATTGTGTGCAGTTGTGCGTTTTAATGCTTTTCAAAAGTTTGGCCAAATAGAGCAATAGTAAAGTTAAAAGTGCTCACTCATTATATTTAAATGTGAATGTTTGTTTTTATATTATTCGAATTGAAAAATACTTTTATTTGTTAATTAAATAAATTGCAGTTTTATTTAAAAGCCAATTAGCAATTGAAAAAATATTATTAATTTCAAAAGGGTTTTATTTAAATATACAAATAAATAAATAATGTTGATTTAAGAAACGTGCGTGTCAAAATAACTGAATGTTTTAAGTACATTAAATATTTTAAATATATACATATTTAATATAAACATTTGGTTATATAAATTGTTTATTTTAATTTACATTTTTATTGAAATACATGTTCATTATTCCAAGGCACCTTGAATGATATTTATTTATTTTTTTTTTGCTTAATGTGGTTAACGTTTGAAGTATAATAATTACAAATGAATTTGCATTTGCCTCTCAAATCGTTTGCATATTCAGCTTTGCCATTTGCCTGGCAAAATGAAGACTCCCAACGGGCTCAATCAACGCTGCTACATCCTTGCCCACATCCTGTCCAACGGCCTCAAGCTTACCATGACGAAAATAAATGGCCGTGCAAAATGCCAAACAAATCAGTCGCAATTACGCGTCGCACTGAGTAGTAAATCAGAGAAAGAGAAAGAGACAGCAAGAGAGAGCAGGAGAGAGAGAGATGGAAATAGAGAGTACACAAAACGAGGGCAACTGGCCAAGGGCGAAGTAGAATGTTGCTATTGGGTCCATCGAACAAATGTAAAACATTAAATAATTTCATTTTCTTTGGCGTAATGCGCCGCAATGAGCCACCAGCTCAATCAGAAAGTTAAGCAAACAAATTGCAAAATGAAAACAAGCAGCAAAAAGCTGAGGTTTTTTTTTTACTTTCGCTGCACAACAACAACAGCAAGAACAGCAACAACAAGAAAACAACAGGAGGAACAATAACAACAATCGCATCAGCCAGAAGAATATTGAGAACTATATACAAGGTCTTACTTACTCCATTCTGAGGCAGGCAGCGAAAGCAATTTCCGTTCGTTAAACCTACATTTCGAAATTAAATTTCTTACACTTGAAAAGTTCACCGCTTCAATATTGTGAGGCGTTTTTCATTTTGCCTTCGCGTAGCAATTATGCTGCTGCTGCTGCTGCTGCTGCTGTTGCCCGAGTGTGGGGGCCAGACCCAGGCGACCAAAGGACGAGGCGGCATTTAAGCCGCACACCACAGCCCATTCCATGCCACACTCCCCCGACCCCTCACAGCAATCTCTGGAAAGTGAGATGTAATACGCGGCGTTGCCTTTAAAAGTTTGCGAATAGCAGGCCGAAAAAAAAAATCATTAAAAAATATTTACAAGCTGAAAAAAAATACATGAAAATATTATGTATACAAATACAGTACCCACGCACGCACACCCATCCCCGCCAACCACCAAAACCCTATATATCCATCCACTCATTACGACCTTCGATCCGGCTTCGCGCCAAGCAGCTGGAAAAGTTCGACATTTTGTTTGCGCTGCGGTTGCCACTCCCCCTCCCCCTCCCCCTCCCTGCAGTGGTTTTCTTCTTTTTTTTTTTTGTTTTTTTGTGAAAATTGCTGAGTATTAAATATCTATTGAGTAAAATATTGTGGCAGAAATTGAGGCACGCTGACTGCTCGGAAAATGTTGCTTGTTCTTTATTATGTTCTTTGAGCGCTTCACATTTTTAAATCGCTGCCCCAGCGATAATTTTCTTTTTTTTTTGTTGGGGACTTAATTGAGGTATTATTCGTGTCATCGATTGGTAAGCGTATTTCAGCCCATCTGGCAGATATCTCGAGTGGCCATCTGAATATACTCTTTTTATTCCTGGCTTCACATACAACACACACACACTCACATTTATACACATACATAGATACGCACCCAATCTTATCTAACTCAAATAATACGCTTAATTTATGTGAAACAAAAAAATTCCGTTTTCCTTTCCTTTTTTTCTTTTTTTTTTTCTTTGGTAGGAAAAAACCAAAAGATAATCCCAACAACAAAACCGGAGTAACAATATAGAAACGAGACATTGAAATTAGAATAAAAGGGAATCGCTGTCAGCCCAAAGTCGAGACCGTCAATAAAATCTTTTTTTTTTTTTTTTTTATATTTTATTTGCATGCTCTGGGCGAGGACACAACGGACATTTCAGAATAATTGCCCCCGGCATCAGGGTCGGTAATAAAATTGATATAATGTGTTAGCAATGTGAGGGTGTGTTTTTGGGGCAAATATCTTAAGACATAGTCATTTGCTCAGATACATTGTATACGAGTCATTCTGAGAAGTACAAGCCTAGTTTTAGACACTCGAATGGGTAATTCAGGAACTTCCTTAACTTGCGATGTTTTGACAAAGAAACTCCTATATTTCAATTTAAATTTCGCACCAGAGTCGCTTCGCTCGTCCTGCGTCCTGCCATTAAATGGAATAGTTAATTTTATTGTTTTGTCGCTGCCGTGTCCTTGTGCCCCAAAATACGTCACACAAAGGGTCAGCCTCGAAGGATACTGAGGAAGCGACGTGCATATTTTAAGTCTTAGCTACAAATTAAAATTCCGTGAGCAGCCCGAGAATATATATTTGCATATTGTTCATTTAACTTTTTGAAAAATTTAAGCTCATCGAAATTTTTTGTTGCTTTTTTGTCTTTTCTACATTTACATGCATAAAATGAGCTCGAAAACCAAAAAGTTATAAGCATTCCTAATATACAAAAAAAAAACCATTTCTCTGTTTTTAATTTTTTATTTTTTTTTTCATTGTAGGTTACAGAGGACGACTAAGCCGAGTCTGATTAAAACGATAAAGGTATGTCTGAAGTTTACACAGCAAAAATGAAATTTGCAATTTAAAAATGATAAACAAACAAATACTCTGTAAAATGCTGAATTATATTTGGCCAAAAAATGACTTAAAAATTTATTCCAAAAAAATCAGTTGTTTCTTGAAATATTATATATGTTTATTTTATGCATATTCTTTTTATGATTGACAGTCGTGAAACGATGCAAAATGTTTTGCAGAGCGTTTTCATTGTGTATCTTTTATGCAAATAGCATTAAATATGTAAATCAGAAGGTGCGTTGCAGCTTTGAAGATACTTTTAATTTTTGGGCTATTTACATTGTTGTTGCTGTTGTTGCACAGTTGCTGTTGTTGTTGTATTTGGGCCTGTTATAAATGCTGGCTTGTTTGCTTTTGACCTGGCCTGCCATGTTCACGAACAATTCAGTTATTCACTTATTTATGCATGCATATGTGCAGAGCCCCAATAATCGTTCGTCAATGTTGTCCGCCATATTTCATTGAGATTTTAAAATAATATTTATGCACTTGCCAAACAGAATTTCGATTTTGGTTTATTAACTCAACGATAACAACAACAACAGCAAGAACGGCAACGATGGGAGAAAAAGCGTTGACCATGTAAAAGGTGCTCTGACAAATGGCCGGCACAATAAAAACCATTTTGATTTATGAACAGCTTAAACATGGCTGCCATGTTAACGCCACAATTGTGGCCATATAAAATGACGCAGACTTTTTGTCAACGCTCCTGACAACCAACTGGGCAAAGCTGTGCTCCCCCCCGCCTCCCCTCCTTCTACCCCCTTTAGCAAAAAAAAAAGGAAAAAAAAAACAACCAATATTCAGTTGAGTGCTGGCGGCCAGCAGGTGCTTAAATGTGGCCACAATTTGATTCAGATAGCATTTGCCACAACACTGGCAATAAAAACCAACTTAAAATGATTTGCGGCAAAGTTGTTTTTACTTTGATTCACTTAACCTGCCCAACCTAGCAACATGTGACGGCATCTCGAATAACGGCACAAAATGGCCAACCAAAGCTTACGAAAATTTCATTTCTTCTTTAATAAAGTTAATGAATTTTTCGAAATCGAATATGGGTGCAAGTCAAAAGGTACTTCAAAATATATGACTTGTTCTCGGTATTTTTTTGATTAGATCTATCTGAATTTTTTTTTAATTGACGGACTTATTTGCTTTGTGAAAAGCAAAAACATAAAAAAAATTATTTCTGCTGTTTAATCCTATTTACAATCTTCTCTCTCTTTTTTTTAAATATAATATATATTTTATGAATACATATTTTATATATTTTTTTGAATTCTAAATATAAAATATGGCAAGTCTATCTTAATACGTTTTTTTTTTTTTAAATTAATTATTCTCGATTAAATTATGTGTAACTCAGCGGATTTATTCTGCGTATACATGAATACTTACCAAAATACATGTCTGGGAATCTGTTCCCCCAATTTAATAAGTCTGTAAATTCACCTTTGACTTTTAGAAGTTAAATATCATTTTGTCAGCTACCTTATTGTTGTGCGACAAACAACATCAAATTAAGCTGGTTGTTTAGGTTAAAAAAACAAAAACATGTGTGTATTTCATGAAAGAAGCATTGTAATTTATTTTGAATGAAGAAAAAAACTTAAGGTCTTAACTGTCTTGCAGACGAAGCCAAAAAATTAATTATCGTTGGCAAACAGCAGAAAGGAAGAAAAATCATTGCCGCTGCTGTTGCAATATTCCACATTCTATGGTTTTGTTCTATGTAGAATGTTGTATGTAAGCTGGCCGCGTATTTCATTACAGGCGGCGGCACTTGAGCTTTGTTAAGCTAAAAGTAAATTGCTTATTAAAAAGCAGCCTCAGCGTTTACACACACAAGCACACACACACACACACACACATACACACACAGCCAGAGTGGGAGTGAGCCACTCATTTACACTTCAAGTGGCAGCAAAAGCGAGAATTAAGTGAGTAGGAGCTGCAGACAGCACATGAGCGAACATTGGGGGACGGGGCGGGGGTGTGGTTATGGGGGAATGGGAAATAGAAAATGGGAAAATGGAAAAAGGCAGAGGGGGGGTTGGTGGTAAACCTGCTAGAGGTAATGACAAAGCGGCAGCATTGGAGCTGAAGCTGAAGTTGATGCTGTTGCTGCTGCTGTTGCTGGCATGATCTTTGTTAGAGCGCGCAAAGGTCCTTGAAGCAATCGACTTAATGCTCAGTCTGTTGTGTATTTAGTTTGCATTTACATTACACACACACACATGCAGAGACACACACACATGACTTGGCTTGGATGAGCCCCTCTGGAGGGGGCGCACATTTAATTTTCTACACATTGTGCTATGTCCTGATAGATTAACTGGGTATCGGTTGCCTGGCTGCCTGCCTCTGCCTCTGCCTCTGCCTGTATGTGTGTGTGTGCCAAAATAAATGTAGCCCCTGTTCCACACACACACACACACATACGCACATATCGCTGCTGCTTGATTGGATGGCTGACTGGCTGGGCAACTCAGCTCGAAAGTCAAGGTGTGCGTGTGTGCCTGTGTGTGTGGTTTTGGTTGGTACTTTTTGGGTATCCTGCACGCTTCAATGAATTTTTTCGTCAACGTGATTCGAATTAGAATGTGTATTCAAATGAGCACATCATTTATTTGTTTGTCTCTGTGCAGTTGGATGTGCATAAATATCGACTAGCTCCGCTGAGGCGCTGAGCTGTTTGCAATTTTATGATTGCAATTATGTTGGCCAAGTTTGGATGGAGGTGGGGGGGGGGGATAAATGTGTGGTGTGAGAGGTGTGAGAGGTGCGGCTGTAAATGTGGGTGGGTGTTTTGGGCGTGTCTGTGAGTGCCTTTGAAATAAATTTCAAACAAATTGCAAATAAATTGGAGTTGTCTTGGCGTCTCCATTGTCAACCCTCAGACTCTGTTGTGTGGAGGAAGCCCCACAAGTTATTTAAAATATGTAAATTTCTTGTAGCTCATAGTCAGCAACCAGTCTACCTCTCGCCATCCCTCTCTATCTTTTTTAACAGCACTTACAACCACATACACACCCACACACACACACACACACACCCACACACAATTTTATGTTTAACAACCCCACAGCTTTTATTGCTTTGCGCTTTGTCTGTGTGTCGCCAGTTTTAAAGAGCATTTTCAACGCTGCGGCTTCTCTGGGCCATGTGGAGTCATTGAGTCGCTTAAGAGCACAAGTTCGGCTATATCTTCTGACATTTAATTTACTTAAGTTCACTAAGCCGACTTCTGGCAAAACCAAAAAACCAATCGCATGCTGCGCATCCTGATTGAACATTTTCTGTGGACTTAATTAAATAAGTATATTTAAATGTATATATATATATATATATGTATGTTGAACTCTGATCAAATCACTTTTTGAGGTCTCGTGAATGGATTTAATGTATCAATTGCAATTAATTTGCTTATTTCATTCACATTGCTGACGCACATTGTGATTTTGCCAAGCGGAAGCAATAAATATGAATCACTTCGAGTGTTTATGAATGCCTGCTGCTGGTGAATGCAAATATAACCAGCCAGGAATAACATAAAAAACGCATTTTATTGTTTAAGCTTAACAAATATAGTTACGAGTAATTTTTCACCCATCCATCATCTCCGTTTCAATGAATAAATTTGTTTCTCGCAGCTGCTGTTCTCACAAAATATATATATTTGTATATATATGAAAGGGTTTAAAAGCAATTTATATCAAATATATATTTTTTAGTTATATTTAAACTTTGGTTGCATTTTGTTTTTTTAGTTTTTCAAATAGTTTTTGTTGCTCCACATTTTTATTTGCTGCACTAGATTTCACTTTGTAGAGGCTTTACCTGCAGCACAGCATTTATTTACCATATAAAAACCTAAAAAAAAAATAATCTGTAATTGAAATACATAGCAAAGCTGTGAAAATAAAAGCAGCCAAAATATTTTAAATACCAACTCAAATATGCTCTATATTTTCGTGATACTGTTGTAAATTGATCATTTCGCCTTTAATTTAAACTCTTTAAATTATTTTGTGTAATTTGATTTCTGAGTTGAGCAGAGCTCGATGAAATAAGAGCAGAATTTGAACATTTTCTGAATTGCTAGGGGATGGGCCCCTCCATTATCCATATACCCCCCCTTACCGCCGGCTTGACTGGAAGTCTGTTTTATTTTCGCGCATTTGCTGTTTATATAAAACAATAATAATAAATTTTGTGGCAATTTAGGCGACGGCAGCTTTGTGATGTCGACGTTGACGCCGCTGCCATTGAGCCTTTTGTTGCCATTGAGGCATTGACTTTGACTATTCGCAGCGCAAATTTGTATCCCCGTTCCCGTCCCCATACCCAGTTTCTATTTTCAGTACTAGTCCCAGGACCTGGAGACGCCCTCAATCCCGTTTAGCCGGCGGCTTCAGTTGTTTATTGTAAACTTTCGACATTTGTGTTTTTGTTTCTGTTTCTGTATCTATTTGTGATTGTGTTTTCTGTTTGTGGAAAAGTTTTCCTTTTTTGCACTGAATTTATTTGTTTGTTTTCCTAGCCGAGAGCGAATTATTTTTTGTTGAGGCCATTGAATCACTTGCTAGGCTGCCGTAATTATGTAACCGTATAATATCACAATTTTCGATTTTCAACAATCCTTCTTACTAAATTTACAACAAAACGCGTATCCCAATAAATTGGGATTTTTGTTTTGTAGTCTTTGCTTGAAGAGCATGAAACGCTTCTTTTTTTTCTTCGTTTTCTTAGCGCCCTTTTCTTCTTTTCCACACCCGACCCCAGCCCCTAATTTGGCTGCGTTGATGGGCATTAGAGACGATTGAGATTGAGGCAAAAGATGCTGAGGCAAACGCAACGGCAAACACAAAGCCAACAACAACGGCAACTGGCGCCATTTTGTATGCCAAGCATACATACAAAAATATATGTATATGTGGGAATTTGTATGATTGTGTGTGTGTAAGTGTGTATGTGTGTGGCAAAGTGACGATAAAACATTTGCTCCGATTGCTTTAGTATGCCATACCAGTTAGTATGAGGAACGCAGGCAGAATTCGAATTTTTATACCCTGAATATGCCAAAGGGTACTCGATTTCTATAGCCTGTGTTTCTATTACATAAAGAGCTGAATAAAAACCATATATGTGCTGCTGTAAGGCAATTCGTGTACTTTACATAAAACAAATCAAGACAAAACGTTCGAAATTGCTCCATTCAAGTGGATTTCGAATAGTTTCTATCTTCGATCGTAACTGTTACTGTTTTGAAAAAAGGCATTGGAAATATATTTATATAGAATTAACATTTATTAAAAGTTACGAACTAGGAATAAAATCAATTAAAATATATATAATGTCAAACGATTTTATGTTATATTATGTTACTTCATTTAATCAGAGAGTAACGAATATTATTATTTTATTATAATAATTTAGAATATGAATTCACTAAATATTTTTGTTGTTTATGAAAATAAGTTTATATTAATTTTTTTTATTTATTTTTAAGCATTTCCTCCCATGAATATATATATAAAAATAACGTTGCAATATGATTTTACTTATAATATAATAATTAATAATATATATAATTTCCTTTACTCTTGATACTATTCTTAAAACATTTTAAAAGATTTTGAAATATGCAAAAAATACTTGAACTAAACCAATTTTAAAGAATTTTCCAAGAAAGAAAACCCAATTAAAGAGATTTTTGTGTGCGTCTGTCCAGACGTACAGCTTCGGCTAGATGAGAGCCCCGCCCATTTGTCAGGATGCTTCAGAGTTAGTTGTCTTCATATGTCGACTTTGGGCGACTTACCGTTAAGCTGGCAGAGCATATCAATTTCGACTTTTTGGGGATCTCGTTTATTTACTTTACTTGTATTTCATTTCATTGATTTTGCGCTTTGGCATTTTGTCAGTCGATACGTGTTTTTCAATGCGCCTTGCAAGTAAATAAAGCTGCACATACAAACAGTCATTCATACAAACACACACACACACACACACTGCTATATATAAGCACAAACACACATACTTAAAGTTAATGACTTGGCGTTAGTTGTGAGGCCGCTTAGCCCAAAATCGAAGCAAGCTGCTCAGTGTTGTTAATTTAAGTAAAAAGCATTTTAGCTGATGTGTTTATTTGCCACGCCCAAACACACACACACATCCACACAAACACACACACACACACACACACAGGGCACACTTACACACACTAAAGTGCACACTTACACAGATTCAGACATTCTGTTATCCTGGACCTCCTCGGCGGCTTCATATTAGTGATAATTTAGTTGGTCTCTAGTGCTGGCAGCATACATTTATTGTGTGCTATATAGGAATGGCTTAATACGCATAGCTCTCAAGCACATATGTATGACTGTATGTGTATGTGTCCCTGTGTGTGTATGTCCCTGTGTGTGTGTTTTTGGTGGCTCATTTTTGGCATTTTGCCAACGCGCCACATTGGCGTCCTTTAATGTGAAAATGAGTTGAGGCTGAGGCAAATGTGTTGGTTGCCGCTTCCCTAGATACATACATCTATTTTTTCTATTATGAAGCGCTTGAATGAGCATTTATGTCCATGTAACTATATATATATATATTTATATATATATTTATATATATACCATCTATACATAACTTAAATATGCCCATGTAAATGTGTACTCGTATGATTTAGCGATTAAACTGCTGCCAAATGGTAAATTTTTTAGTTTTGCGCCATGTCATTAGCATGCGTCAAAAGTTGCAAAAAGGTTTTGAGCTATTAAAATGATTTAAGTGAGAGGTTTTCGGTTCAGCTTTTAATAAATGAAATATGATTTCATCTGCCAGTGTACCGAAAATGTTGCAAGTGTAATTGACAACAAAAAAAAAAAAATCTCTAACGAATTTTTCGATTTTGATTTATACAAAATGGTTGGCAATTGTAAACATATATATATGAACACATGGTATTAGGTATAAAATTGAGCAGTGGCATATGGATTTTTGGCTATAAATTACAAACACTAAAATTGCAATCGGCTGCAGGCGTCAAGCATAAATAAATTATGGTCATACATACAAATCGTGAAAAATTGAATGCAAATTGCGCGACTAATACAATGTTCATTTATGTATATTTCTATTAGTGTGTGTATGTGTGTGTGTGTGAGTGTGTTCGCGCGTGTGTGTAACAATTATGCAAATGTGTATGAATGGTATAAATGTAAATACTGTACGGCAAATAAAACATTTGCATTGGCGCTTTTAATGCATAGCCAACAGAAATTTGAGAGAAACAAAAGAATTACAACTTGGGGCGAAAATAAAAAATTGCACAGAATTTGGCGACATAAATTATGCCAAAGCATGCGCCGACACAATCAACAAACACATTTTTGGCACAACGAAAGCGGCGACAATATCCAAACAGGCAAACGAACAAAAAAAATGAAACAACCAGCAGCAACAGCAACAACAACAACAGCAACAACAACAGCAACAACAACAACAACAAAAACAAGCAGCTGCTGAATTTTATCCTTGGTGACCTACAAACGTCTGGCTTGCAAATTTCATAGCATACTTTTCTAGGCGCGTCCGCACAAATTGCCGGCCATTAATTAGTGGTACGCGCCTGCAGCCGTGTATCGGAAATGTCATTTGGGTCCCACCACTACTTTAAGAATAATGTGCAAACGGCATTTCCACAATACTTGCCAAAGTGATAAAACTCTGTTAATAATAAATAAATACGAATAAACTACAATAACATTCGACTGCACATGTATAAAATGCATGCATGTATGTGTGCATAAATGACAAAGTGTTGTATTTATATTTCATATGCAGCGTTGCTGTTGCTGTTTCTGTGGTTTTCTGCTTTATGTGTAAATTGAGTATCTGACAGCTTTAATTCTGTGCCATTGATGGGGCAACATTTTAAACATGTAAAAATGCTGCTGTCGAATGTGTTCGACTACAAAATACCCCGAATTCAGCATTTAATAAATATTTTAGTTCATTTGCGAAAATGGCATTTAGAAGTTGAGTTCTCAATTAAAATATTTAAATATAATTTACGGAGACTATTCGAGAACTCATATTAAAAATTGTAATTCTCTAGTCTCTCTAGTCTTATATCGATGATGATCAAGAATATATTTCGGAAATGCTTCCCTTTGCCTGTTTCATACTTTTGCAATAAGTCATTAAACCCTTATTTACAATTTTTAATTGGTTCGGTTTATAACAAATATTTTCAGAAATTATTCAATATGGTATGAATGTAAAACTTAATCAGCTTTTATTCATATAAAAATATGTAAATCTTAGTTTATTTGTTAATATTACAGCATTTTCACATTTACCAATGGCACTTTTTGACATTTACTTGTATGGAATTCATATAATTATTCATAATAATATTTTAATGACAATAAAGCCATTTATTCATTGTAACAATCAAATTTATAAATTCTACTGATTAATTGATCAGATGCTCTGAAGAAATTTTTGTACTGCTCATGTTTACTGAATAAATTTAAGAGTAATGAAAATTAAATAATCATTTTGGGATTAATGTGTAGCAATGGGAAAATTTAAATTTACGTAAACAACATATAAATTGATTGAACGCGATTGAAAATTTATAATATGCATTGCAGCAACTATATGAAGTTGAAAACCATTAAGGGATACTTAAAATTACGTTGAATATTTTAGCAATTTAAATATTAAGCTAATTGTCGATTTAATGGCACCATTCAATTAATTGGTTTTAGCTATTATCGCAAATTATAATAAATACAAAAGGCTTAAAAATGAATTAGCATTACACACGACAACAGAAAATAACCTAATGTAAAAATATATAATAAATAACTAATGAAAAATGGATAAACTAAATATAAATTTCCCATTTGTACATGTTTTATTTTTTTTTTAAATCGAACCAAAAATTTATGCGTTGAATTGTTACATTGTTTGAACTAAAATGTAAGCACAAACATTATCGTCGCAATTAATTTGCAATTAATCAAGAAGCATAATAATCTTGATATGCGGCATCATTGTTTAACATTTGCTTAACAAATACACTTTCCCCCCTCCGCATTGCTCTAACTTTGCTGAGCCAGCAACTGAGCCTAGTAGGCAAAATCCAAAAACCTCGGCAAAATGCTTATGATTAGCTTAATGTGTGCACATTTTACACAGTCTCCAGAAATAAAAATAAAAGCATAAATTATTTATTTTCTTTTATATTTCTCGCTTTGCAATTGCCGCATTAAACTGCTGCCAGCTGTGCTCTGGCATAGGCGAGTTGGCAGTTTGGGCGTTTTGGGTGTTTGGGTGTTTGGGGATGCGGCAAAATTACCGCAAATCCAATGCCCCTGCCACAGGCTGACATTTAATCAAGGTACAGCGTAAAGGTAAACAAACGGAAATAAGCGCAACTTCCTGTTGCTGTTGCTGTCGCTGCTGTTTTTTTGTTTTTGTTGTTTTTGTTGTTTTTGTTGTTGCTGCTGTTCGCATACGAAACGGAAATACAATCAAAATTGTGTAATGTTTGCTTACCAGTCGTGTGCATGCGGTGGCTGGGGTGGCGGGATGCGGTAAGCGTTGCCGTATTCAGAGACACGCCACGTGCCAATCTGTTTGGTGGTGTGTGTCTGCCAGTGTGTGTGTGTTTTGTGTGTGTGCACACTTTAGTTTTGCACTGGGCTGTCGTCTGGTTTTTCGGTTTGACGTTGTTATTTCCAGTTTGAGGTTTTCACAGCGACAGCCTATGACAGTTGCCTTGGCAATGGATCTGCTAATGAATATCGCGCCCAATAAGTCATTAGCATTATCTCATTGAATATTTAACGCGCCCATTTTACAAAGCGCATTTATTGACAATGCTTATAAAATTCAATATGGAAAAGCATCCCCACATCAAGCTGGTGTTTAAATAGACTGATTGACACTGATGTTCGGTGTGGTTGTTAAATGTTACAGGTAACTTACATTTCAGCTTATACCTTTGCAAATTGCTTTTGCGCGGTTTTGAGTGGTTTTTTGTACTGTGTTCTGAGTACACGTTGCTGTCATTTATAATTGATGCTTTCACAAGTCGATTGTCAGTCAATTTAGCGGCATATTGGCAGCTGGAAGAACAACGTCCTGGGGAAATTAATGCGAAACATGTGAAAGAGAGTGCCAATTCGCAACGAATATCAATTTCTTGGCATGAGTAATGCGTATATATGGCAATTTTAAATATTTAATGATACAAACATAAATTATTAACATATGCTTATTACGCACCTGATGTCATTATAAGGGTTGAAATATATAGAGACAATCTTCTGCGAGGATAAGTACCCCAAAAAAATACTATTTAGACATGGTTCAACTGCCAAATATTTAAGAAAACTTAAAGTTTAGATACAACTTAACTGATTTTTACAGTCCATAATAAAACTATATACAAATTGGAGGACAAGATCAGAAATAGTTGGCGAAAATAACATTTAAGTTTTAAACAATTCTTTTATTTCCTCTTATTTTATTTGCGTTACTTAATGGCACACATAAACTAGTCAAAACTTTTCCTATAAAGTTAAACATATGTCACAATCTAAGCAATAAATTTTCACATTAAACTCAACAACTTTCTAGTTTTTAATGGCATTTTAATTGGCCTCGTATTAAATTGGACTAAAAATAGGACTAAATTTGTTACTTATGTTAACTAAATCGTGTTCCATTTGTATGTACTGAAATCACAACAATTCGCATCCATCAACACATTTGGGAAAGTGGCCGCTATCGGTCACATGCCCCATAAGTTAAAGGAGTAGAAGGAGGTGGCAGGAGGGGTGGGGCAACCAGAAGTGTCCACATGTACATATGGATGTCAACAGCGCCACGCCTTTTTATATGCTGCAAAACAATTTTCAAAGTCATATTTTATGCCATCAAAGGCATTTGTCATTTATGCGCAAAATGTTGGGCAATTTTCATAGCCATTCTTCACCGCCCCTCTCGCCCTCGCCCACACATCAGTCTGCAGCATATTCAGCAAATGGTCATACTCAAGCCAACAAACTATGTGAGGAACGTTTTGGGGGCATGATGTGAGTGCCTGTCATAAAACATGGCCAAAGGGTAAAACATACTCGTAAAATGTTGAAGAATATGGAATATTGAATACGAAATATGGAATATGGAATACGAAATCCGGAATGCCGAATACGGAATATACTTCATGAAATACATGCCATGTGCATATAAATGTTGAAACGTAGCCAGCAGTTGACAATTTAGCAAACTTCCGTTTTTTGTCTGGCTACGTAAAATAAAAATAAAAATACAAATAAATTGTTACGCAAAATAGAAAAGTTGACGGGACAGTAGCAATTTGATTTTGGCATTAGTTGCCTGACTGCTCGTCTCACTGACTGACTGACTGACTGACTGACTGCCTAACTCCCTGCCCTGTCTGGCGCTGACAAATTTTCGCTTTTTCCTTGGCTAATAGTAAAAAATATGCGAGCGTCAACTTCGACGCAGTCAATGACAGCTTTCCAGATTGCCATGAATATATCAAATCGCCAACGTGTAAATATATATATATATATATATATATATATATATATATATATGTCTATTTGCGTTTGTCGTAATTTGTTCTTTGGCAACAGGACAAATTGACAATTGAAGCTTGTAAATAAATATATTTTTGTGCCTCTAATAATGCATCATTAATTTTGTTTACACAATCAAATAAAACATTATATTTATATTGAGTGGTAATCATGTTGATTTTATCTCCCACATTATAAAATAAATCATATTTTTTTCATTTGGTTTAAGCTTTCAATTTGCAGTTAAAAATATATAAAAATAAAGAAAGTATTATTTATTATGTAGTATTATATTTATATATATTTTTAAAAAATGTTATATCAGAAATTAAAATACAATATTTAAGTATTTTAATAAGTTATTAACTTCTGAGTAGAGTTTAACATTCTGATGTGAATTTTATATTTTCATATGAGCAATTTACCCAAATAAGTTTTCTCGTTTTCTTTTTTTGATTTTTCTGGCTTTTCCACTTTTTGCTTTTCGCTTTTACATTTTTGTTTTTCTTTGTTGGCCATTTTTCGTTTCCATCGAGGCTCGTCAAAATGGCTGTCATTGTAAATGTTGTTGTTGAATGTAGAGTTTGTAGTTGATGTATATTTTGAGCTGTTGTTGTTGTTGTTATTATTGTTGTTGTTACTGGTTGTTGTATGTGTTGCTGTTGTTGCTGTTTCTGGTTGTTGGTAGGCAGGCAAGTATTGTCACAGTGCCAGAGATACTCGCACTCACATGCACTTCTCGTTTATTGTTTGGCAATAAATTTGCTGGATAATAATTTCAAGCTGGCGTCATAGCAATGATAAACTGTAGATGATATATTATTGCGTATTTTCGTGTCGAGTATATGGCTGCTCCAGCCAAGACTCTGTTCTCGCTCTGCTCAATTCTGGCTATTCTTTTTCTCTTTTTTTTGTTTGTATAGGCCGGAAGAATGGTGCTTAAGTGCGTCGGCGGATTTGGTAGCAGCCCGTTGCTAACCGCCAAGCCGGCTTTGGCAGTCTACTTAAGGAGCTCCAGGCTTTCCGACCATTACAATAGGGCTCCGCCCATCGAACGTGCTCTCTCAGCGCCTAAAGCCTTTTCGCATGCAAAGTGTTGTCTCGTGTTTTCCAGCTCCCAAAATGCTTGTTTATACATACATATAAATATCATTTTTATAAGCTAGTGCGTCGCGGAGTCCTACTCATAAATTTGATGACAACCGAGTGGCCCCTCACATGTTTCAGCAAAAATTTCTTCAACAATTTACAAGTATTTTTTTTGGGGGCGCATGAAAGGTTTGTGACACTTCCGAATGATAGATGGACCACCAACTAAATGAGACAGACTCTCCAGAGTAATATGGTGTAGGCTAGTCTGCTTTTTGATGAATGGCCTCCGAAATGTGTGAACATTTGGCCAGGCTGTTAAATATAGATGCATAAATCATATCCACTGTGCTATTCATATTAAAGTAATTTTTGAAATTATCGAAATAAAGATTTCGATTATTTCGAGACTGTAAAAGTTAAATTTTACATTTAAAGTTTAAAATTGAAGAATATGAAAGTAAGTAACTCTTCGTAATAAGTTTTCTCAATACAGAATCGATTTTTATCATGATTTGCCCTCTAGATAAAAACGAGCAGAGTAATTGAAATTCTTACAGAGCTGTTTGTGATCGTTGTTTCATCCATTTCGCGCATTATTCTTATATTTTATGTATTTATGCATACACGTTTGTGCCGCATATTTAAAATGGAGACTCAAAGGGCTGTCTGTGAATTCAATTTAATGCAACAACAAAGCGTACAATTTATAGACTCCCCCCCCCCCCCACCCATCCGAAGCGCTCTTCACGCATTCCAAGAGGGGAGCAGTTGTGAATATTGTCACCTATGCCACATCAAAAAAAAAAAAAAAAAAAAAAAGTAAAAGAAGCCGCCATACAAAGCAAACAATCGAAAGACGCATGAGGCTGACAGCGAAATTTGCTGGCTGTCAATTTCAGGCATGCTGAAAAAAAAAAATATATATATATTTCGTTGAATATGCATTACGCAAACCTGAAGAAGTGATGAAGTGGTAGGGGGGGGGGGGAACCCCGAGTAGCAGGTTCAATATGCGTCGGCTATCGATTTTCGCCACGGGTGGCAAATTTGTACCCTTTTCATTCGCGAGGGGGGGTAAACTGAAAGGCGAAGACGGCACGCAGAGCGCGACGAATATATCGAGGACATGCGAGTCCTCTGATTCTTTTCATGGGCCGCAAGCAGTGCGACGACTCACAGTGTAGCTGACTTTAAGAGGTGGCGCCACACGGCCAGTCAAGTTGTATGCCCGAAACGTACAAAATTAAAAACGGCCAACGCTGTAAATAAGCATCATTTTGGCCAGCATTTTGGGCAGTTGGTGCAACCGTTCGCCTGCCGAGGGCATAACGCTGGTCAATGGACCGTTCAGACCCTGCTGACTTATCCCGGCTGCCCCGTTGCCAATGTAACTTGAAATGAAAGCACGTAGCATTTTCATTTTGGCCAGCGTACGGAATGCCAATTACAAAATGCGGCGACCACAGGCAGAGTCGGAGAAGAAACCCAGACAGCCAGACAGAGATAGGACAAAGGCAGAAAAAAAACAAACATAAAGAAAGAGATGGCATGCTTGATGAAGAAAGAGACGGATAAAGCAGAAAAACCAACACGAAACTCATTGAAATGAGTCGCGCACTGTCGACGCGGGTTCGCCTCATAACTGATAGATGCCTTTTGGCGAAATTTTTTAATAAACTTGTGTGGCTTCTTGAGACACACAAACACACACACACATACTTATATGTATGAAATGTGAGAAAATGGAAAAAGCCTGGCGCCTACATTGCGTTGGCTACCTTTTTTTTTTTGTTGTTGTCTGCTTGAGCAATGTCTGCGGCACTTAAAAGTGCTTTATTATTGAGGTTTGCAATTGGAATTTTAATTTTTATTTTATAAGTTATGCGTGCTGAATCTTAAACATGCCGCATAGAGATCTCTAGTCTCTGTCCCATCCACACACAGGACACAGGACACAGGACACAGGACTTGGTCCCTCGTCTGCCAGGCGCTTGATTTCTTAAGCTGTCGTAGAAATGTTCTTGCCGCTCTTTATTTGGCTGGTTATTTATTATGCTTGTACGTGTGTGTGTGAGTGTTAGCTGGCGTATGTGCTCGTTTTCTGAATGCTGCTAATATCATGCCCAAAAATACAGTCAACACACACACACACACACACGCAGACACATGTGTCGGCTATCTAATATGCGCACCTGAACAAACACAGCTTCGAGTCCAAACTTTAAGACGCACTTCAGGTGCGTTGGGAAACCAAACAAAAAATCATCTTATATTAAAAAAACTCAAATATAACATGCTCTGGATACACTATCATTCTCAACTGAATTTGAAAAATATTTCATATATTTGATTCAAATGTTAATTTACCTTTTGATTATCTTGCTGATTACAACTCTATTTTAATACAAAAGAAAATAAATTTTATAAGTAGAATAAAATATAATCGAAAAGTTGGGAATTAATGTTAAATATATTTGCATATATTTTATAGCTAATGCAAATATATCTTAATTTTCTTATTTTATTAACTATTATTTTGAAGCTTAAGTTTCACGGAAATGTCAGTAAGATAAGGATAAATTTATTTTTATAAAATCAATAAACCATATTCATTCAAGTGCAAAGATTTTAATTTACATTTTCCTTGACATTGTTCTTATTTAAAGTATAAAATAGAGATTTAGTCTAACAATATTAATAAATATATTAAAATATACTTGAAAAGTTGTGAATTAATGTTTAATACATTTATTTATCTTATATATAATTCTAATGAATCTATTATTTTATTAAGTATAATTTTATCAAACGCAAAAGTTACTCGGAAATGTCAGTAAGATAAAGATCAATTTTTTTTATACAGCAATAAACAGTATTTATTGAAGTGTAACATTTTAATTAATTTTAATTTTAATTTACAATTTCCTTGACATTGTTCTTATTTAAAGTATTGTATATAAACAGACTAACAACAATTGCAACAATCTCTTTAGAAATTTGCAGGTTTTCTTTTTTTTGAAGAAACATAGAAATGTTAAGGAGATCCACTTTGCATTCAAAGTTGTTGGGCAAGTTTTGCTACTCATTGAGTAGAAGGGTAGAGAAAACTATATATCACAATGTCAGCGCACTTAACATAGTTTATATGTACGTGTCGCTGCTGGCTTTGAGCTCACAGCTCACCACTCTCCCCCCGCCGCATGCCTTAGCCTGTTAGCCATTATGCACACGTCGCGCATAACCATAACGATTATGCTAATGCTCTGCCAAAAGGGGTGGTGACGGGGATAAGAATGGGGTTAGCTACAAGCTACCAGCTACCAACTACCTGCTTATGATTTGCCTTGGCTTATTTGGAGCACCCGCGCGTACATTGCGTTATTTACATACCTTAAGTAGTTGTAATGGGCTCCTGGTGTTTATACTCTGAGCCATAGCGCGACAAAGTGTTGGCAATGAAGCCGCTGGAAGCTGCTGCTCGTAGCTAGTATCTGGTAGCTGGCAGCGTCCTTGGCTGAAAGACGAATATGTGAGAGTTGTCTGTGCTGTCTATGGCCACGAGTGGCCATAGAAAATGTGAATGAGATGAGCTACTTTTCATTATATCCACATTTGGTCTTGGCTTACTTTCGGGGTATCGCATGTGCTTGCATTTTATGCGTGGCTTACTCGGATCCCACCGAGAACTACTTATTTTTAGATGCGTGCTTGGCTTTGCTTTATTAGTCCATATGATATGGATGTAAGTGAAATTTGCAAGATCCTTTGGACAAGTAGAAAACACAAGAACACACATAAATTATGTGAGTTATGTAAAGGCTTGTTTCTGAGTGTTGAATGTCTAATTAAATAGCTTTGATGCAAGTAAAAAATCAAATAATTGAAACCAAAAATAGAGTTTTTTTATGAAAAATTTTTATTAACTTCAATCGTTTTAATTAAATTAAATTAGGCATTTTTAATCATAAGAAACGAATACATAAAACTTAATCTATTTTCCACTGATATTTATAAGGTTGACTTATTTTCTACAACTTTTACCCAAGCACAGCATAAATATGAATAAAGTTATCAAAAGAAAAAACATGAAGCGGAAAAACTTTGGCACATTGAATTGTAAATATCGGAAAGTCAATGTCCTCATCAAAAAGTTTAGTTGGTTTTTAGTTTGCTGACTTCAATATGGCGCCGCTTCTATTTAATGCGGCTTGTACAAAATTGTTGTGCATAAACTTGTTCATTATTATGCAAAATATGATTTAAGATATACAGAATAGCAGATGTTGCCCTGATGACCGCCAACTTTTTGTTGATATTAAAATGAAATTAATCTGCATCAAAAGTTTGGTTAGCGATTTAATTAGTTTTGCCAGTTGAATAGCGAAGTTTTAAGTTTTTAACTTTAAATGCAGCTGACTCATATTATTTGAACTTTTCTTTTTACTTGCGAATAATATTTAAAATAATTTAATCAAAGCGAAAACACTTAAGTACTTACTACAATTGCAATTGTTCTGTTTATATTGAATCAATCATCAAACCACATTTAAATTATTGATAGATAAAACCAATTTGTAAAATAATCTTCAACATTTCGTAAATGGAAAATATGAAATGATATAGCTGGGCACTCAGTGCAATGTGCGGCTGAAGAACATTTTCCACAGTCAAGCCAAATATGAGAGGAAAACAAATCAAATCAAATGCAGACATAGTCAAGAGCCAAGCAACAGCAACAGCAACAGCAGCAGCAATAAGAAGCAACTCCAACACCAACAGCAACAGCAACACCAAAAGCAACAACAACAGCAACACAAATAACAAAAGCAAATTAATAGAAAACAATAACAATTCCCTTTATTATTATTACTGCAGTGAGACTTGGAAAACAGACAGCAGAACAAACTCGACTCGAGCAACCAAACGGTTTCAAGTGCCTAAGTTTTTGTGCTTTATTTTATTTCACTGTTTTTGCCAGCAAGTATTTTCTCTCTCTATATATGTATTTGTGTGTGTGTGTGTGCGTGTGTTGTTGTGTGTGCTTATAATTTACACAACAAAATGCAAGTAAAACACAAAACTCTTGTTCAATGCGACGGCCTTGCCCAAAAGTATGCCACACTTCGACGCCTGCTCTGGGGACGCTTTTTTTTTGGGGGGGGGGGGGGGGGTGCCAGAGGCTTGTTCTGCCAAATGGTTGGGCACACAACAAGCATATTTCTTTTTGCTCAAACAAAACATAGCTCAAAGTGCTGGCTGGCAAAGTGTTCAGAAGCTCAAGAAATCAGGCCAAAAATAAAATCTAAAGAAACTTATGTATATAAAAAGAAGAAACAAGCGCATTGCATGCGTTTTCTATCGCAGGTAACTTTTGTTTGAGTGTGTGTAGATCTCCTTCTCTCTCTCTCTCTCTCTGTGTGTGTGCGTGTGTGTGTGTGTGTGTTTATCGTCGTACGTGCATTGCATGTCGAATGTTTGGCAGAAACAGCCAACAGCAGCAACTTTATCTAAAGTACAACTTTTTACCACTCTCTTGCTTCCACTTCAACTTATCCACCCCCCCCTCTGATATCATGTTTTTTGTCTGATTTGTTGCCACGCCTCATGGGTGGGCGTACACGGCTTTGCAACCGGTGAATTTTGTGTTGTTTTGGCAAGTTTTTACCCGATTTAAAGTGAAAATGAAACTGTTGTTGTTTATATTACGGCCACGTTGTAGTTTTTTTTTTGCTTCCTGCTGCAAAAAAAAAAGACCCCACCCACTTCTCTCCTCCTCCACAGTTGCAACTTGTGCCAATGATTTTTAATGCGATTTAAGAATATCGCAAAAACAGCCATTTCAGGTAGATTTTCTCTCGTTTTTTTTATTTTTTTATACATGTATATTTTTTGCTTTGGCATTTTTGGAGCCCTGTCGAGTGGCTTAAGTCTGGCAGCAGGCGCAACCTTTTTTTTTTTAAGTGGCCGGCCAATGAAAATGTTTGCAAAGGTGAAATCGAGTAACATAATGTTCTGTAGGCCCTTATCACAGAGGCTGTATGTGTGTGTGTGTGTGTACGTGTGACTTTATTTAATGCCATTAACGCAAATTGAATGTTATACGCACTTAAGCCTTTTGAGCCGTTGCATGCGCAATTGAGTTTTTCGGTTGTGCCTCGTAATGCCTTCTTATGACCACATTTGTCCTGACTTATAGCCCTGAACACTTTCGCATTCCAGATTCAGCGAACCAAATAAATAAGTGGACCGAGAGATTGGATTAAAATTATAAATTATATAAAGAAGGTATACACACACACACACACACACACACATGTATATATCAGAATAAATTACAAGTTGAATTTTAAAGGGATATGCAATTTCACAAAACCTGAGCTTTTTTATCAAGCCAAGAATGCATTTAAGTCAATGGGAAATGAGATAATCTTTATTAAACATTGCCTGAGCAAATTTAAGAGAATATTTTGCCTCTACACATAAATATAGTTTATGTTTATAGCATTCGAATTATGAGCTGTTTATTCATTTGCCAGCTTTATAGGCCAATAACCGTTTCATTATCCACACACAAGCAAACTAATAAATGCAAACTTGTAAATGCCATGTTCACAGCCAGGACGAAAGGAACAATAATAATATCAACTCCTTGGCACAGCCATTTTGGTATTGCCATTTTATTGCCAAAGTGCAGCTGGAGGAAAACAAAGGGGGAGTAAACAAAAGGGGAACGGGTAATGGCTTAGCATACTGGTGTGCTTGGCCTATTTCAATAATGATAAAAGCAAAATACGCTCAGCAATTGCAAACTATTTCCCATAAAATGGTGCGCTTATATAAATATTTTAACTAAGGCATTGGCACGAAAAGCATTTGGCCAAGACTCTCTCTAATAATAGTTGGAAATGGAAAATAAAAGCTCTGCCAGCTGCCGGGGGCCATGATGAAAGTCTCCATTTAAGCCATCTTCTCTGCATATTGCATAAATGAGTAGCTCGCGAAAATGCCAGATGTCGAATGTCTGACTGAGAGAATGACTGAACTGACTGAATGACTGATTGACTGACTGAGTGACTGACTGAGTGACTGACTGACTGACTGAGTGAGTGACAGATGAGTGAGATATGAATGTGAATGTGAATGTGAATGTGGGCCAGCTGTCCTTGGGACAGAAAAGCGTTTTTCAATATATGTGTGTGTATAGAAAAAAGAACCGACAATGCCAGCTATAACTTCAGATTGAGCACATACAGCTTACACACACAAACACACACACGCACACACACACTCATCGTATACACCTCTTCGTCACACACTCAATTCAATTTTCTGCCTGCGGCATACTTCGACGAAAGTCAAGTCATTTGTTGTTTACTTGTTTATCCCGTTTTATTTCTTTCCCCCTTTCCCCCTCCCCATCTAGCCGAATGATACAGTTGGAAAATAGAGCTACCCATAAGCCGAGCCGAGGTATCTGTCTTGCATCTTGTTGCTGTCATTTCAGGCTAATGTCTTCGCTCCAGTTTCCTTTTTCGTGTTCAATGTCTGCCTCCTGTCATTCCCCCCCAGCCATCACTCATCACCCACAGTTCACCCACTCTTTGCGATTTTCTTCTAGTTGCTTTTACAATTTCTTATGTTGAGTTTTGTGTCATTCGTCATGCACATCAGCAAATACATTGAAAGCCATCTTAATGCGCCGTTCTCTTAACAACTTTCTATTTTTTGCCACTCACATGATTTATTGTTATTGAAATAATGTTTTTCAATTTTTTTTCTAACATAATTTAAACATAAATTAAATACCTAATTTAATTGTCATCCTTCTATTTTCAGCTCTACTCAATTTGAAAACTTCCGCATTATAAAGGTGAGATTATTGCAAATAATTTATAATTAAAATTATGTTCTATTTTGCTTAAAAAATATGGAAAATATTTTAAATCACACATGATGAACCAGTTTTATGAACCAGTTATTTACATATATATATTTTTTATTATTAAGTTTTGCAGTTGTTTTACAAATATAATTATTTTTAATCCAAGTAATGTTCAGGTATTTATACATAAATGTATTATTTCTGTTTGTTGATTTTAATAAAATTTATTCTCAACGATTATAATACCATGCATCAAAACTTTAAACTTTTTTTTTTTGCTGTAATGTAATATTTTCATACGCATCTCTTTACAAATTGAAGCTAATTTGTATGCCTACCCGTAGTATGATTCTAGGAATTTTCAATCCGCTTTAACCACCAACACCCCCCCACTTGGTGTCCCTCCCATTCCAGTATCAGTATAGAGATAAGCGGATTATGCTATACAGTTGAAGTGCGAACGAGCTGTGTCTCATAAATACGATACAACAATTGTGACTACCACCAAAATCGATTCAGGGCAACGCTGAAAAGACATTTTTCTCCAAAAAATGTCCAAACGGAATGCGATCAATAATGAAATTCCATTGCTGTCTCCTTTAAGAGGGCTTAGAACATCAGCTGGCAAATGTCTGATTTCTTCGCAGTAAAATGCACTTTGAGCTGCTTATAAAAATAAAACCTGCTGTGTAACTGCAATTAAAAACTCTTAATTGTTTATTAATGCGTATTTCCCGAGAATGGCGTGAAGAAAAAAAAAAGCAAATTAATTTGCTGCTGTTTTAAATATGGCGCAGACGATTAAACTTATCACGGTTCCCAGCAATGACACTCGCCGTCTGTCTCTGATTAAAATTAGCCTTTCTGCATTTTATTTATCCCTTTGGATCGGCGCGTGAGGCTTTGCCTAATCGCTGTCTCCCGTTCTGGGATTCGGCTCACTCTTTGATTTATGGGGCCTGCACTTGTTCTAGAAAGGGGAGCTGTTGCCGCTGCTGTGGCTGCCACTGCTGCTGTTTCTGAGTGCGGATGAAACGGCTTTTGCATTGATGTGCGCATCCATTTTAATTGTCTGCTGGATTTAAAGTTTTTCACCCTAAGTTCGTGTTTCCAGCGCAAACATTAAAATACGAAAATAACATAACACAAAAAGCATGTAGCGTGATGATTAATGAGACAATTTTTATGATGTCGCACAGTGGGTAAGCAGTGTGTTTTTTTTTGTTCTTATTTTACAACCACCCAAAACTATTAAAACTTTTACAAATTTCAACATTTCGTTCAAAATAAATTCTAATCCAATTTGCAGAGTTTTTAAAAGTAATTTATTCACTTTTCATAATATTTTCTATTATAAATATAGTTTTCTTGACATTCTGTCCACTGTGCCAAACAGTCATGGTGTGTTTTGTGTGTAGGGTGTGATATGAATGTTGTGTTGCTCCAAGCGCGTGAATAACACGAATTGCGTTATGAAAAATGCATAAGAGACATGACAAGGGGCGGTATTTGGGGGCAGGGGGTAGACTGTAAATGGGATTGATGTGGCTGTTGCAATCATTACAGAGCTGAACGATAAGCGACGTTGCATGCGGTGACACAACTGACTGAGTGCAATATGACTTCCCTGCGCGATGTATGCTTAAATCTTTCAATCTGGTTGGGGAAGACCATAGCGATGGGGATGGTGATGGTGATGGTGATGGTGATAGGGATGGGAATGGGAATGGGAGGGGCGTGGTGTTTGTGATGCGGTTGACAAGCACGCGAATTGATGTGCCACTTGGGTGGAGTGCTGTTGACTTTGAGGGATTTACGTACACACTGCTGACAGCTGCCAAAAATTAGTTGCCAGCCAGTGGATCCAGTGATAAACTCTTCCCCTTTTCCCCTATCTATAACTCAACTAACAGAGTCTCGTTTAGACTTCAGGTCCGGAAGGCATAATTAGCATGGGTCGCAAACTTTTGCCTTTGGCTGTGGCACAAAACACAAGCTTAGCTGACTCAGTCAGCAGCATCTGTGTTCACTTCTATTATTGTGCTTTTGTTGTTAGCCAACTGCATGCATAAACTAAAACTCAAATTTGCACACAAAATCCCAAAATGTCAGTGTCCAAAAACACAAGCAACATATTGCTGGCGACGGAGGTGTTCGGGTGTGTGGCAGCAGACAGCAGCATTCTGCTTGCCAAGGGACACAGTGGGGCAACAGCAGACGCAGCCGCAGCTGCAGCAAAAGCTTCGCCCGACACTCATTATTCAAATGTGTGCTGGATTCTGGTCTATGCAAAGTGAGTGTGTTTAGATCCCAAAACTGTGTAACACATTTATTTTGTACAACATTTTATTCGTTTTATCAGCTTGTATATTACAGTCTCCCAAGTTATTAACAGATTCAATGCAATTCATTCCTCTATATTATTTTATTTAAATGGAATTGGCCATGCTGGCGGTATGCAGCATACGTTGAAACGATAACAACTGGGGGGTGGTAAGCATCCTCCACTGCTATCAACATAGCTTATAGATATTACGATCATCAATATCAATAGGATAAAAAATAGACTCCACTGCTTCATTTTAGCTTTGTTATAAATAACTATTGAATTACCTTCTTGAACTTTGCTTAAATAGATTTTGAAAATCTAAGATTTAAATAACAATTACATACTTTAATTTAAGGCAAAACTAATTTAATATGTGTGACATTTACTTTTATATAATAACGAGACTTGTACGAGGTTTATCCAACTTCTAAAAAATTTGGAACAGTCTGTTTGACATAACAATTTCTCGCAAAATAATTTGAATTCAAAATAAAACTGCTTCGCCCGACACTCATTATTTAAATATATGCAAAACGAGCGTGTTTAGACCCAAAAACTGTTTACCATATTTATTTCTTACAGCATTATATTTATTTAATCAGTTTGTACATATTGGCCATGGTGGCGGTATGCAGCACACTTGCCTATGAAAACAAGTGGGGGGTGGTAGGCATCCTCTATTGCTATCGTATGCAGACTTACAATCTGGTAATGCGATCATTAAAATCAATAGGTTAAAAAATAGACTGGACTGCTTCATTTTAGCTTTGTTATAAATAACTATTGCAATACCTTCTTGAATTTTGCTTAAATAGATTTTGAAAATCTAAAATTTAAATAACAATTACATACTTTAATTTAAGGCAAAACTAATTTAATATGTGTGACATTTACTTTTATATAATAACGAGACTTGTACGAGGTTTATCCAACTTCTAAAAAATTTACAAACAATCTGTTTCACATGACAATTTCTCGCCAAAGACCTTAGCAAAATACTTTGATCTCAAAATAAAACTGCTTCGCCCGACACTCATTATTTAAATCCATGCAAAGCGAGTGTGTTTAGATCCCAAAACTGTGTAACACATTTATTTTGTACAGCATTTTATTCGTTTTATCAGCTTGTATATTACAGTCTCCCAAGTTATTAACAGATTCAATGCAATTCATTCCTCTATATTTTTTTATTTAAATGGAAGTGGCCATGCTGGCGGTATGCAGCATACGTTGAAACGATAACAACTGGGGGGTGGTAAGCATCCTCCACTGCTATCAACATAGCTTATAGATATTACTATCATTAATATCAATACGATAAAAAATAGACTCCACTGCTTCATTTTAGCTTTGTTATAAATAACTATTGCATTACCTTCTTGAATTTTGCTTAAATAGATTTTGAAAATCTAAAATTTAAATAACAATTACATACTTTAATTTAAGGCAAAACTAATTTAATATGTGTGACATTAACTTTTATATAATCACGAGACTTGTACGAGGTTTATCCAACTTTTAAAAAATTGGCAACCGTCTGTTTGACATGACAATTTCTCGTAAAATAATTTGAATTCAAAATAAAACTGCTTCGCCCGACACTCATTATTTAAATATATGCAAAACGAGCGTGGGGGGTGGTAGGCATCCTCTATTGCTATCGTATGCAGACTTACAATCTGGTAATGCGATCATTAAAATCAATAGGTTAAAAAATAGACTGCATTGCTTGATTTTAGCTTTGTTATAAATAACTATTGCATTACCTTCTTGAATTTAGCTTAAGTAGATTCTTGATAATCTAAAATTTAAATAACAATTACTGTTTGGTTACGCATGTATCCGCGCCAAACAACAATTAAAGCTGCTTCGCTCTTAATTATAACTCTTTCAATAAGTTATGCTCTGCGCAGCATAAGTGCAAGTTAACGTAGCTGTCATTAACTGTTGTTTTGCATATAAGACTCTCTTAAGACTCTCCCCGTCAGAGAGCAACAGCAGCAGCAGCTGCAATTCGGTAGCTAATTAGTTCTCTTTGATCGTTCGGGAATTCAAGTCGCGGCGCGGTATTCGACATCGCTTGCCGAAATATAATTTGTTTAAGTGCTCAATTCGGAGCTTACAATTAACAATTATAACTATTTTAAGTTTTGCCACAAAGGCAGAATAAACTACATTTATATTAATGCAAATTTCGGTGCATTTTTATTTATTTATTTTGAAAAGCTCAATAGCTCAACATTTGGATCACAACGTGACTTTAATTTAAATAATTTGTATTTATTATTAATTTGGTCGATAGCTATTGAAAAAGCTCAATAGCTCAACAATTACATTCTTACGAGGCTTACCCAACTTTTCAAAAATTTACAAACAATCTGTTTGACATGACAATTTCTCGCCAAAGACCTTAGCAAAATAATTTGATCTCAAAATAAAACTGCTTCGCCCGACACTCATTATTTTAATCTATGCAAAGCGAGCGTGTTTACTATTTACCACATTTATTTCTTACAACATTATATTTATTTTATCAGTTTGTCCATTACAATTCATTAACAGATATAATGGAATTCATTTGTCTATATTTACATTCAACAATTAACTTCAGCTCAATAGCGGTTTCCGGCAACACACACCCAAATAAATACAAGTAGGCGTTGTTAGGCACTTTGAAGCTTTGCCACCTTTGATTAAATCTGATAATGCGATCACTAAAATCAATAGGTTAAAAAATAGACTGCATTGCTTCATTTTAGCTTTGTTATAAATAACTATTGCATTACCTTCTTGAACTTTGCTTAAATAGATCAGAAAAATCTAAGATTTAAATAACAATTACATACTTTAATTTAAGGCAAAACTAATTTAATATGTGTGACATTAACTTTTATATAATCACGAGACTTGTACGAGGTTTATCTAACTTTTAAAAAATTGGCAACAGTCTGTTCGACATGACAATTTCTCGCCAAAATGCTCTGATCTCAAAATAAAACTGCTTCGCCCGACATTCATAATTTAAATCTAAACTTAAATACTATTTACAACATTTATTTCTTACAGCATTATATTTATTTAATCAGTTTTTACATTACAATTCATTAACAGATAAAATGAAATTCATTGGTCTATATTTGCTTTCAACAATTACATTCAGGTCAATTGCTGTTTGTTGCAACACACACCCAAAAACATACAAGTAGGCTGTGTTAGGCAACTCAAATCTTTGACACCTTTGTATAAATCCTGACTATCTAATAATAAGATCATTAATATTAATAGGATAAAAAATAGGATGCACTGCTTCATTTTAGCTTTGTTATAAATAACTATTGCAATACTTTCTTGAATTTTGCTTAAATAGATTTTGAAAATCTACAATTTAAATAACAATTACATACTTTAATTTAAAACTAATTTGATATGTGTGACATTTACTTTTATATAATAACGAGACTTGTACGAGGTTTATTCAACTTCTAAAAAATTTACAAACAATCTGTTTGACATGACAATTTCTCGCCAAAGACCTTAGCAAAATACTTTGATCTCAAAATAAAACTGCTTCGCCCGACACTCATTATTTAAATCCATGCAAAGCGAGTGTGTTTAGATCCCAAGACTGTGTAACACATTTATTTTGTACAGCATTTTATTCGTTTTATCAGCTTGTATATTACAGTCTCCAAAGTTATTAACAGATTCAATGCAATTCACTCCTCTATATTTTTTTATTTAAATGGAATTGGCCATGATGGCGGTATGCAGCATACGTTGAAACGATAACAACTGGGGGGTGGTAAGCATCCTCCACTGCTATCAACATAGCTTATAGATATTACGATCATCAATATCAATACGATAAAAAATAGACTCCACTGCTTCATTTTAGCTTTGTTATAAATAACTATTGCATTACCTTCTTGAATTTTGCTTAAATAGATTTTGAAAATCTAAAATTTAAATAACAATTACATACTTTAATTTAAGGCAAAACAAATTTAATAGGTGTGATATTTACTTTTATATAATCAGACTTGTACGTGGCTTATCTAACTTCTAAAAAATTGGCAACAGTCTGTTTGACATAACAATTTCTCGCTAAAATGCTCTGAACTCAAAATAAAATTGCTTCGCCCGACACTCATTATTTTAATCTATGCAAAGTGAGCGTTTTTAAACCCAAAAACTGTTTACAACATTTATTTTTTACAACATTATATTTATTTTATCAGTTTGTCCATTACAATTCATTAACAGATATAATGGAATTCATTCGTCTATATTTGCATTCAACAATTACATTCAGCTCAATTACGGTTTCCGGCAACACACACCCAAATAAATACAAGTAGGCGGTATTAGGCAACCTTTGCCACCTTTGATTAAATTTGATAATGCGATCATTAATATAAATACGATAAAAAATAGACTGCACTGCTTCATTTTAGTTTTCTTCTAAATAACTATTGCATTACCTTCTTGGATTTTGCTTAAATAGTGCTTGAAAATCTATAATATAATATCTAACTATATATAATATGGCAATTACATAGTTAAATGTGTGTGTGACATTTACTTTTATATAACAACGAGACTTGTACTGGTTACAAAGTGGGCTAAAGCGTTAAGAAAACAAGGTTTATTCCACTGCAACATTCTTGTTGACATGACAATTTCTCCCCAAAGACCATAGCAAAATGCTTTGATCTCAAAATACTAAGTTCTGAATGTGATATCATTTCAAATGAATGAATGCAAAAGGTCTTTGAAAAAAAATTGAGGGACAGACCAAAGCGACCCTCAGAAGAACCTATTGACGCAAAAGTAAAAATGAAAAAAAAAAAAATGAATTTAACAGCGCGTTTTACAAAAAAAAAGTGAACCGTTTGATCTGGCCCCAGGCGATTGTGACGCATGTCGGCGGACCTGAAATCTCACTCGGCTGCAGCACACTGAGACTAATTAGCTCCAGAATGCATAAAAACGTTGGATGACTCTTTCAGGGTTGGTGGCAATTTCATGAACTAGTTGGCCACGATGCTAACTGGGGGACATGCCTGAATTGCAAATGACAGCTAAACGTGAATTGCACAAATTGAAAATTCTGATGGGGTAAATAGCAAACGATTCATTTTATTCGATTTGATTGGATTTAATGCGCCTTCGCATAAGTCTCGCCTGTAATTCCGCGGGTAAAAAGCATTCAAGTTGCTGAGCTTGATTCTGTTTGCACTCAAATTTATAGCATTTCCTTTATTTTGAGTTTTTATTTGGCAACGTTGCCTCGATGCCATCCTGGCTTGTTTACATGCCACCAGAAGTTTTATTCTGCGGTCTCTGCTCTAATTGCGACTTGGCCATATATCAAGATGCTTAGTCAGCTACCTACGTATCTATATGTGCTGGCCAAGTGCTTAGATACATTCGTTAACGTATGTATCTCTGTTTGTGTGTGTTGGTATCTCCATTCGGAGGTTGGTTATAGCCAGAAGCGATTCTGACATTTGCCTACGCGTTAAAGCTGATGGCTAAAATGAATTTTCTACGAATAGAACAAGCAAAACAGCGTTACTTCCCTCCTCTTCCTCCTAATCCCAACAGTTTTTGAGTCTCTGTGAAATGTAAAGAAGTTAACTGTAGACTGAATTGCAAATCAAGTCAAAAACTATTGTGATTCAGATTAAATTAATATCATTTTTTACAAGACCTTAGTTCTATTTGAAGCTTAATAATTGTAAAGAAATAAGAAAGATCCTAGAAAAATTTTACGCTTATTGCAATCAATATAAAAATTTATTGTAGAATTAATTTCAATATAATTTTTCATGTTTAATTGAGTTAAAATAAAACCATTAAAACTAATTAAATCGCTTAACTGCAGATGATTTATTTTAAACGCATTTTATTTAGCGGTTTTTACATAGACAATTGGGACATTGTTGGCACCTTTTCGGAGGTATATAAAAATCATTGCAATTTGATATTGCGACAAATGATATTAATAGGATGAAAAATAGGCCGAACTGCTTCATTGTAGATTTATTTTACAAATGCACTGAATTACCTATTGGATATATATAGTGTTTCAATAGTGTCTGAAAACCTATTATATAAAATCTACGTAAAGTGAAGCAAAACTAATGAAATAGGTGTACAATTTACGTTTTTAATAGAGGTTTGTTCAGCATACAAACTTGTTGATATAACAATTTTTTCCGTAAATAAATGAGCAATATGCTTTTATCTCGAAATGCTTTATACCAAATGTAATACAATTTTTAAACATATTATATTTTTTAAGAAAACTTTATTCTATTTAAAGCTTAATTATTATAAAGAAATAAGAAAGATCGTAGAACAATTTTAGCTACACAATATAATTAAACCCTTATTGCAATCAAGATATTAATTAATTGTATAGTTAATTTTAACATAATTTTTCATGTTTAATTGAGTCAAAATAAAACCATTAAAATTAATGAAATCATTTAATTGCAGACGCTTTGTTCTTAAATACATCTTATTTATCAGTTTTTACATTTTTATTTTATTATATTCAGTTGTTATTATGTCCACTTCCGGCAGCATACACCCAATATTTGACAATAAGGGCGTGGTCGGCATTTTCTCTTTGGTTTCCTTAAGTCAACGCAATGTGATGTTGCGATAAGTGATATTAGTAGAATGAAAAATAGGCCGAACTGCTTCATTGCAGATTTATTTTACAAATACACTAAATTACCAATTGGATATAAAAAGTGTGCAAAAACTAATATAATAAATATAAGTACGTGAAGCAAAACTAATTAAATAGGTGAAACATTTACGTTTATCGAAGAGGCTTGTACATCTTACAAACAGTCAGCAAACTTGTTGACATTTCAGTTTTTACTTAATGTATTAAATTTTTTTAAGATATTATAATTTTTAGAAAACTTTAATTCTATTTGAAGATTAATTATTATAACGAAATAAGAAAGATCGTGGAATAATTTTAGCTACACAATGTAATTAAGCCCATATTGCAATCAAGATATAAATTAATAGTAGAATTAATTATAAAATATTTTTTCATGTTTAATTGAGTCAAAATAAAACCATTAAAATTAATGAAATTATTTAATTGCAGATGCGTAGTTTTTAAATGCATTTTATTTATCGGGTTTTACATTTTTATTTTATTATATTCAGTTGTTATTATGTCCCCGCCCGGCAGCATACACCCAATACTTGACAATTAGGGCGTGGCAGGCAATTATTCTTACGTCCATTTAAGTCAACGCAATGTGATGTTGCGATAACTGATATTAGTAGGATGAAAAATAGACCGAACTGCTTCATTGTAGATTTGTTTTACAAATGCACCTATTGGTGCATTGGATATAAATAGTGTTTAAATATTGCATGAAAACATATTATATAAAATCTAAATAACGTAAAGCAAAGCTAATTAAATAGGTGTAACATTTAATTTAAAAATCGAGATTTGTTCAGCTTACAAACTGTCAAAAAACTTTTTGACATGACAATTTTTCCGTAAATAAATGAGCAATATGCTTTTATCTTGAAATGCTATATACTAAATGTAATACAAATTTTGAAAATACTATAATATTTAGAAAACCTTAATTCTATTTGAAGATTAATTATTATAACGAAGTGAGAAAGATCGTGGAACAATTCTAGCTACACAATGTAATTAAACCCAAGATCTAAAATAATTGTAAAATAATTTTTCATGTTTAATTGAGTCAAAATAAAACCATTAAAATTAATGAAATCATTTAACTGCAGATGCGTTGTTTGTTAATGCATTTTATTTATCGGGTTTTACATTTTTTTTTATTATATTCAGTTGTTATTATGTCCCCCCTCGGCAGCATACACCCAAAATACGACAGTTTGGGCGAGGCTGGCAACTTGTCTTACGTCCCCTTAAGTTATCGCAATGTGATATTGCAATAAATGATATTAGTAGGATGAAAAATATACCGAACTGCTTCATTGTAGATTTGTTTTAAAAATGCACTGAATTTCCTATAGTGTTTAAATATTGTCTGAAAATCTATTATATAAAATCTATGTCACGTAAAGCAAAACTAATTAAATAAGTGTAACATTTAATTTAAAAATAAAGATTTGTACAGCCTACAAACTGTCAAATAATTTGTTGACATGACATTTTTTCCGTAATGAAATGCTATGTTCTAAATGTAAAAAAATGCATTAAAATATTATAATTTTTAAAAAACTTGAATGTGAACGACAATTTACAAATTTTAAAAAGAGATCATAAAACTAATGCTTTTTTCTGAAAGTAACATTTAAAAGTTTCACATTTTCAATAAATGTTTTAGTACTCTAAAGCATTTGACTTGTATTCTTCAGCAGAAAATTGTTAAAGGCTTTTGTGGGCTAATATTGATTCAACTAAAAAACAAAATAAAATGGATCTTGTTCAATACAAAAGAAATAAGGATAAAAAGATTATAGAAAGCGCCACGCAGCACTTGAAAATCGATTTGAGGCCAAATGGCCTTTAATTGCAGAACAGCAGTGTGAATCCATTAGAAGGCATGACAAAACAGAGATAGCAGTATTTATCAATGGCAAAATAATTGAGTGCACAAAAAACAATACAAAATAGAGAATGTTGCATAGAAATAAAGTGAAGTAAATGTAGAAGAGATATAACTCAGAGAAGAAGCTAATTGCTTTCAAGGCAAATCCGTTTTAAAAGCACTTTAAATGCTTTGAACGCTTGCCGACCTCTCAAAGACACAGTTGAGAATTTCATAATTTCTATTAATTAGTAGAACAATCCATCAATCCATCCCCGACACGGTCGAACGGTTCAATTTATTTAGTTAATTTGGACCAAGGTCAAAACCAAGCTGGCTTCAAAAGGTGAGCGAAAAGCGGCAAAGCAGGCAAAAAAATTCATATTTATCATGACTAGGTAAGAAGGAAAAATTCCTCGAAGGACATGACAGAAATGACTATTCAGAATTTTTATCAAAGGTTTTTCAACTTTTCTGTTCAATACTCAACTTACGGGGCAGGTTTAAGTTGGGAAAAACAAAATAGAGAATAAAAATGCTGTTACGGCACTTCAAAGGTATTTATTTTGGGGCAACATATGATAAATCAATTAAGGATTTCGATAAACGTGTATTGAAAATTATTGTAAAAATATAAAATTAAAAATATATATATTCATTTTACAATAAGTAGTATTTTTAATAAGTTAGTTGCACTTAAAAAAATAAATACAAATAATCTAAACTTTCTCCCATGAGTAAATAAACAGTGTATAAAATAGTTGTGCAAATTAAAACAAAGACATCAATAAAAATATAAAATTTTAAAAGGATTTACTTTTGAATTTTGTGGATCAAATAAATTTGTTTACTCAAAAGTAAAATTAAACGTTTTGATTTTGTGCAGTTCAAAAATAGACAAAAAAAAAACTTTTAGACGAATGTGAAAAAATGTGAAAAAATAATTAAAATTAAATGAAATAATCAAGAAGGAAGAAACAACAATCTCAACGTCAAACTTTAAAGTGCGTTGCTATAAAAATGATTTGTATGACCCTTAAAGCTGGGAATATTTTCATAAAGAAACCGTTAGACCGGACAGTACACAATAACAATTGCAACACTGGGGATAAGTTCACAGACACAAAGCAATTAATATTTAATACCGCCCTTGCGGCAGATCAGCGTCGAACGGAGCCATGTGCAACAAACAAACGAGTGCAACTGCCACTGCTAATTGCACTCATTCACACAACAAGCGACAACAAAGGCGATCCGAAGTGGCCTCTAACAACAACAACAACAACTGCAACAACTGCAACAACTGCAACAACTGCAACAACAACAACAACAACGACAGTAAGCAGTAAGCCAGAGAGTCGAAGAGTCGTCGCCTTGACGGCACGGAAACGGAAGCGTTAGTTGCAAGGATATGTTACACTAGTGCACAATAGTCGACCCATTCCATTTACCCATTCAGCATTCGCTGCATTCGCTGCATTCACAGCATACACAATTCACCATTGCCGGCCGCACACCCCTTAACCCCGGTGTCCTCATCGCCACTGTGTGCACAGCAATTATGTGCCATTGAAGTTTCATTGTCAGCCCTTTAGATTGCATATGGAGAATGCGTCCGGATCCGTCTCAGTCGTTGCCATAGACATATGCTCGTTGTCCGTTTCCGACGTAATTGTTATGCCAGTTTTTAACGGTGCCGCCTGCTTGCCAAATTAAATGGAAATCAAATAAAGCCCAAGACCCAAATACATAAATGTGGTTAAATTTGCAGCGTTAAATGTTAACAGTCGATTTTGCAACTCAAACTCAAAACACACATCCATAAAAATATCAACGCGTATTTGCGTACCCAAGTCCTGGTGACACCGCCACCGCCCCCCTGCCACCCAAACGCTATCCTTATCTACGGCCAATGTCGTTTGGTTTAGACTTACGAGCTTGGGGGGCAAATTGACAATTTCTCTGAAATTGCGCAAATACTTACGGGCCTCTGCTCCACTTTTTTTTATGGCAAATTACATAGCCGCATATGAGTATCTATATGCGCGCGTGTGTGTGTGTGTGTGCGTGTGTGTGTGTGTGCGTTTATATGTCATAATATAATAAAAACGTTTGGCAGAGGGTTTTATGATTGGTTTTGGGCCAAACTCGAAAAAAGGGGCAAAGGCAAAGGCGAAGGCAAAGCAACACAAAATAAATAAAAATATAAACTGCGTTATGTTTATGCGCCAAAGGAAAACTCCATCAGACATCGTCAGACAGCGGATAATTAAACATTAGATGGCTATAATAAAATGGTAATAAAATTGGAACCATTGCAGATTATTTCCATGCATTTTCATGATAATGCAGAAGCTGCTTATCTTAAGCTTTTAGCGAATTTCCGTAGCCAAATTTATTCTGAAAACTTTAAAAATAATCTGTATTTCACATAACACTTAGCATTTTATTATTATTATTATTTGCAGCCAGCTAACGTTTAAAATCAACTTGTTTATCAAAAAATAAACTTGGCCTTTCACAGCCAAAATGTGAATGACCCCTGTTTAAAGCGTCGGCAAACTTATAAAGCAATTAAAAAGTTTTGTTTTTTTTTTCCAACAGTGTCGTGATTATGACAAAATTTTACTTGAGTCTATGGAAAAAGTTGCGGCACATCTTGGCCAACAACAGAGTTTTTGGTAGCAGGTGCGAAACGAATGTATAACAACATTAGAGCAACATATACTCAAGATCATGGTGCTGGGTACTTGCAGTATAATGATAATCATTATGGCAGTGGCGGTGAGTGCTTAAAAGTATGCTTAATTTTGTGCAACTTTAGTGCCTTTAAGGTGCACACAGCAGCAGTAGCAGTAGCAGCAGCAGCAGCAGTGGCAGCAACAGGGACACAAACAACTGCGCCGGACGCTGCCAAACTTGGAGGCGAACTTTTTTCTTTTTCTTACTTGAAGTAGTACCTTGTCTAACAGCTTAAGCTGCCAGCCAAATGAAATAAAAAAAAAAAGACGCACACACACAAACACACACACAGACAGACTTATTATACACACATCAAATGCGCACTGAAAGCAAGTCCAAAGTGCCTTCGAGAGAGAGTGGCAAACAAAATGGCAGCTGCCTCGTCGAGGCGTTTGCCGTTTATTTGCGTTTATAATGTGTGAGCTATTAAAATTTTAGAGGCTCTTCCCGACTGCCTGTCGGCTCGTCTGCCTGCCTGACACTTCCAAGTAAAAAATACACACACATATATACATATATATATATATATATATACTTTTGAGCTGCACACTGTTTGGATTTTCATTTTTTCATCAGTGTTTTTTTTGTTACTTTCGCACAGCATAAAATGAAAATTAGCTGATTTCTTTTTTTTTTTTTTTTAGCAGATGCGGGTCTGTTAAAGCTTCTAAACAGCTGCTGCTGTTGAGCGTTGTAAACATCTTTTTAAGTGAAACTCGCGTCGTATTTGCACTTTGTTGAAATGTTTGTTTGTTGCGTAAAGCATTCAAATTCAAATTCATATTTGTGTGCAGTGTGCAGAAATTAACATAAAACGAACGCGAAACGTGGCATTTTATTTACGTCGCCGTTTTGTGTTAATACCCTGTACTTTTCAACATTAAAAAGGTGCATATTAAACGGTTTATCTTTGACTAAATTATGGTTGTGTAACCATAAAGTTAATACTTAAATGCCGAGTGTAAAAGAAAACTTGATGAAAAACTTAATTACGATCTGAGTAAATTAGCATTCAGGTTAACTGGATTAAAACAATTTTTCCTTTTGCAAATAATTGGAATTACAATGCTGTTTACAATTTGTTTTTTTAACTCTAAAAAATTGCGTGGAATTGTGTGCAGAGTATTGCGCAGTTTGTTGAAATGCGCTGTTAATTTTTGTTACTTGTTTTTGCATTTGAACCGGATTCTGCAGCAACTTATTTTTTATGCATATTTTATTATTTTGCCATTGCATGCGTAATTTTATTTGCCACCGCCGCGTTATATTTTTTTAGTGTTTTTTTTGTTGCTGTCAGCAGTAGTCGGTTGCCATGCTCACATTTCGTGGCAGGCACTATGAGTAGAAGTTTTATGGGCAATGCTGTGCTTTTTTTTTTTGAAGCTAGTAAAAAATTTATGCACGCTACAAAGTGGCACTCGTTGTGGTTGTCCTGCTAGTTGTCCTGCCGCCACTGTGGCTGCACCTGCGGTTATTTGTGCGTTTGTAGTTTGCTGTTTTGTTGTCACGCTACCTTGGCCAGGGCCAACACGGCAGGCAACATGCCAAATTAAGTGCTCTCAGCTCCTGCCAGAATACGTTTACCTGATTGTGGCTGCAGTGAGGAGAGGAGCGGCGCGGAGAGGTCATTTGGGCGGCGCCTTATGAATGCCGGCGCCAGAACGCTGTTTAAGTTGTCATGTACATTTAAATTTTCACATATTATGACATGTTTGCAACGACACTTTGAAGTTGCCACATGACAACAACAACAAAATTACTTTAATTGCACAATTCTAAATTCATTTTACGCCTTTACATTGTACTTAAGTGAAACGGTATTTTAATTCCGGCCAAGGTCAAAAACAAATAACAAAATGCTCAATTCGACATGAGAATAATCAATTGATTTAATAATTTAAATATATATATAATAAATTAACTACGGTCTCTATATGTCTAATTTATAATTACGAGTGTATGGAAAATGTAAACTTGCAAATGCATTTTCGACATGAGAATAATCAGCTGATTTAATGTAAATAAGTATATATATAATAAATTAACTACGGTCTTTATATGTCTAATTTATAATTACGAGTCTATGGAAAATCTAAACTTGCAAATGTATTTTTCAATTTGACATGAGAACAATCAGTTGATTTAATATAAATAAATATATATTAAATTAACTACGGTCTCTATATGTCTAATTCATAATTACGAGTCTATGGAAAATCAAATCTTGCCAATGCATTTGCGACATGAGAATAATCAGTTGATTTAATATAAATAAATATATATATAATAAATTAACTACGGTCTCTATATGTCTAATTCATAACTTTGAGTCTATGGCAAGTTTAAACTTGAAAATGCATTTTCGACATGAGAATAATCAGTTGATTTAATAGTTTAAATATATATATAATAAATTAACCACGGTCCCTATATTTCTAAGTCATAACATATGAAAAGTCTAAACTTGCAAATGAATTTTTTGCTTGTAAATTACATCGCATTTTGTGTACAATTTGCATATAACTTAAAGTGAAATTCGGTTTTAGCCGCAGATTTGTTGGCTTTTATGTTGTATTAAAACTGGTAGTAGTTTTCTCTGGTGATTTCTTTGGAGCCAATAATCCTCAACCATTTGCCAGCTGTGGTCGTCTCGAGTTGTCGTCGTTGGTTGTCTTTGGATTGCTTTGGTTTAGTTTGGTTGCCTTTCGCAACGGCTGTGGAAGCCCAGCCATATTGTTTTGGCGCAGCTGTTGATAAGTTTTTAATTAAGTTTAAGAGTATTAGCAGGTACTTTAGCTGGATGTGCAACTTGAAAATCTATAAAAGCCACCAGAATTTAAGCACTTACTTAAGCACTCTTTCACCGAAATGAGAAATGAGCGCAAATTGAAGTACTTAAATTAAATTCGTTGAAGGTTTCCGTCGTTGCCGCCTCCAGTGTAGATTGGAGCCGTCGTGTCACGTGTCGCTGTTGAGCCATCAACCTCTTGCCACACATTTAATATGCATTATAAAAAGACTATTATCTCAAAATAAAAAAGAAAAGTGTAAAAAGAAAAAAATAAATTCTTATGCCTTTTTGAGTGAAATGTCAATTTGGTGCGAATGACTATTGATTTGCCGAGCACAAATAAAATTGCAATTATTTTCAATGACAGCCGTGTGGAAGACGTGCAAATGTGGCGTGCAGAAACACAGAGATACAAAATAAAATAAAATAAAATAAAATAAATTTGTATTTATTTATTAGAGAGAAAAGTTTCACTTGCCTCGTCGTGTGACATTTTGTTAGCTGAGTGAAAGGTACAAATCTCTACGATTTGCCGATGGCTTTACTCGACATTCGTCTCATTCAGTTTGCTATTAAATAACACAACATAGAAGACATCTCTAGGATATACATAGATACATATTCACACATATATACAAAACGGAAACAGATGGAGGCAAGTTCAATTGCCGGTTGCTCTTGACTGTCAAATCATTTTGTGATAAGGATAAAACACACACATGAGCATACAAGGACACACGTTCGCACTCATACATACATCCAGCCACGCCTTCTTCCATATATATGTATGTATGTATGTATGTATTTTTGTGTGCATGTGTCTGCTTCATAACTGACAAATGAAAATGTCAAAAATGTTTGTAAACTTCTGTCATGGCAACCAAATGAGAAATGTCTTGTATTTTGTATCAGCTTCAAATTAAATAAGAATTTGTTTGTGCAATTCTAAAATGTCTTTTTATGTTTTGCGTATCCAATTTGCCTTCACCAAAATGGCCAGCAATATTTTGATCTATTTAGCAAAATATGTATATTTTCCAATTTTTTTTCTTTCGGTAAAGTGCTTTACGAATTTCTGCAAAATTTGAGTCCGTTTGTGCACTCTAATTACGAATCAAATATTGGTAGTAAATTTACTAGTTTGCTGTACTCTCTTATTTAATTGAAATGCTTTTCAATCAATGCACTAATTTTCTTGGCAAATTGTTTCTGCTATAAACATTTTTAATTGCATTTATTCGATAAATTCTGACCACATCCTTTTACCAAGATTCGAGATTCGTATGCTTAATGTGTAATAATATCTCAAAGTCTATGGCTGTAAAATTGTTTAAATATTTAGTCAAAATGTAAAGCATTTAATGTTCTTTTTTCACCAGTTAAATAACAAGCTGATTTTATTGTACAAAACTTCTCCGATTACAATTGTTTCCAAGTGGTTTCTTGTAATTACTGTGGTGGTTCGAGCGAGCGAGCGGGCCAAAACTCTGAGTTACAATAATACCTCATTAATTAAACAGTTCATGATATTTCACAACGATGGCAACAATAAATAAACCAAACCACGTTTACCTGTTTAGCTGAATGAGAATCTCAGGCCACAAAATCAAGCTGAGCGCTAAGCATTTTGGCTAAAAGACCATGCCAGCTGCGCCATAGACAAAAGATGGCCAAGATTAATGTCGGGTTATTAATAACGCCCAAAAATTCAGGTGCCATTCAGGGGAACAACACGGAGCAGCAGTGGCGCTGCCATGGCAAAAGTAAATCAAGTCAATTTGTTAAACAACACAATGATGGCAAAGCAAAGTATCCATTTGCATTGGCGCCGAGTTTGCCAGTCTGTCAGTCACTCAATCCGTCAGTCAGTCAGTCAGTCAGTCTGTTCGTCTGTTTGTCAGTTAGCCAGTTAGTCATTTAGTTAGGAAGAGGCTGATGAAGCGCGCAGCTTGCGGAAATCTTTGTCTGGTCTCGGTTTTTTTTCTTTCCACATAATCGAATTAAACAATTGCTGAGTTTATTTATAGAAATTTGTTTTTCGACAAATTTCTGTTGGCTAAATTTCAGTGTAATTTATATGTTATTTACCCAAAGTGGGTAAATACACTGCAATATGTTGCATGATTTATAGCCTGCCATCTTCCGTCGATTGTCTGTGCTTCCTTTTGGCTTATTTACATTTTGGTTTACTTTGCCGCTTGGCTGTCATTTCCTTTGTCCTTTGTCTTGTAGCATTTTAATGCCAATTGATTAATTTGGACAAATATAAATGTCAGCCTAGTGTTGTCCTGCAAGCGACAACATAATTTAATGGCCAGTTCCCATCTGTGCTCACCCACAACAAATACCTTATTTCAAACCATTTAATAGCCAAGTAATGAGCATAATGCAATATAATAAACCCAACCTATACAGATGTGTGTGTTTTTTTTTATCCTCTTCAGCATTATGCAAAACACAAGGTGTAATTATATGAAGCAAATTATATGCCAATTGGTTATTTTTTCCATCTGCGATTTTATTTACATTTGTATATCTGCGACGCAAATAAGACTCTTTATTTTTTCCATTTTATTTTTAAGTTGACATTGAAATCGCCCAGAATAAGCGAAATGAAAGCATATTAATAATAAAGTGTTGGCATTTAAATATATGAATAAAACTGAATAAAATTCTTATTAAAAATAAATCACCCAATATATGTGTACTCTTAGTGTTCGATTCACAATTGAATTTCACAATGATATTTGGAAAATAAAGTCAACTAAATAAATGTAAATATATTGATGTATAGATAAAAAATGTTATTGATTGAGGCATAAATTAAATTGAAAATATACGTTTGAAAATTAAATTTTTATTTATATATCATATCTTGATTATAATCGATTTTGAATAATAAATAAATTATGAAATAAGTTTTTGCATAAAATGCGATAAATAAAATAAAATATTTAAAGCAATTGTGGTATTACAAATTATATTAAAATAAATTTTTAAAATGCAATATTTAAAAGAATTTCAATTCGTGACTAATCAATTATTTTCTTTTCTTAAATATTTTTCAGCGGTTAAGCAAAATACCAACAAAAACCAAAATCAACAGTGAACAACAAAAATCTGTACACGTGTCGCAAACACAATGCCAAATATGCGGCAAAGGAGCGACGGAAGCAGCAGCAGAAGCAGCCACAGCAACAACAACAACAACAACAGCAACAACAACAAATGAATTGCGTTATAATATCATTAAGGACCAAAACCTTTTCAGCCAGCGACAAGAACAACGTGAAGGGGCTGGCCAAAAGAAAAAAAGTAGAAACGAGTCGAGTCAAGTTGAGTAAAGTTGAGTAAAAGCCGCAAGGAGCCAGAAGGCGACAATAACAAAAGCATTGCCTACTTACAAGCGCTGCCAAGCAAAAATCAAGCGACTGGCATTTTTATGAAATTAATACAAAGGACAACGACGACGACGACGACGCCAGAAGCGTAGGGCGGGTGAGGCGGAGAGGCGGAGGAGTGGCATCAGAGCAATGACAGCAACGACGTGGACACAATGATGAGCACTTGCTATCGCATTCGCACTCGCACACGCTCCCGCACTGTGGATAATAATGGACGCCCAGCAGTGGGCGTGGCAGCACTTTTATTGCCTGACACTCGAGTAGGCAAAGGGACGACGTGATTCGTTGCCAAGTCGAGAAGCTGCAACTGTAGCTAAAACTGGCCGAGATCAGGCTTTATATATATATATATATATTACAGGAGTCTCCGCTAGATGTCGCTAATGATATTTGCGTGACGCGGAAGTGGAGCTCTAAAAACGTCACCTTCATTTACTAATTTGACATGCAAACGTGACCAAGTGTCGCAAAAGCTTTAAAAATAATACAAAAATCAACTGACAGAAAGAGACAGCAACAGATAGAGAGAGAGAGAGAGACAACCAACATTGAGATACAACAGGAAACATTGCAACATAATGTTACGTCTATTAAAATTACTGTTGCCACTTGTGCTGCTGCTGCAGTGCATCCTCGCATGCCCACCCGAGGTGTGCGTGTGCAAATGGAAGGGCGGCAAGCAGACGGTTGAGTGCGGCGGCCAGCAGCTCTCCAGTCTGCCGGAAGGCATGGATCCGGGCACACAGGTGCTCAACTTTAGCGGCAACGGACTGCAGGTGCTGCAGAGCGAGCGATTCCTACGCATGGATCTGCTCAATCTGCAGAAGATCTATTTGTCACGCAATCAGCTGATACGCATTCACGAGAAGGCCTTTCGTGGACTGACCAATCTCGTTGAGCTCGATCTCAGCGAGAATGCGCTGCAGCATGTGCCCAGCGAGACGTTCCAGGACTACAGCTCACTGATGCGCCTCACCCTCAGCGGGAATCCCATACGTGAGCTGAAAACATCCGCCTTCAGGCATTTATCATTTCTGACCACTCTGGAGCTGTCCAACTGCCAGGTGGAGCGCATCGAGAATGAGGCATTCGTCGGCATGGACAATTTGGAGTGGCTGCGTCTCGATGGCAATCGCATCGCCTTCATCCAAGGGGCGCACATCCTGCCAAAGTCCTTGCATGGCATCAGCTTGCACAGCAATCGCTGGAACTGTGACTGTCGTCTCCTGGATGTGTACAGCTGGCTGGTTAGCCACAATACGCCGCTGGCCGAGGAGCCCAAGTGCATGGAACCGGCCCGGCTGAAGGGTCAGGTGATTAAGGGACTGCAGCGGCAGCAGCTTGCCTGTCTGCCCGAGGTCAGTCCACAGTCGAGCTACACGGAGGTCAGCGAGGGTCGCAATATGTCCATCACGTGCCTGGTTCGTGCCATACCCGAACCGAAGGTGCTCTGGCTCTTCAATGGCCAGGTGATGAGCAACGATAGCCTGATGGATAATCTGCACATGTACTACTACATTGATGAGAGCGGCGGCAGTGGGGCGGAGGAGAAGCGCAGTGAAATATTCATCTATAATGTGGGCGCCGAGGACAATGGTACCTTCTCGTGTGTGGGCCAAAACATTGCTGGCACCACATTTAGCAACTACACACTGCGAGTGATCATCAAGGAGCCGCCGGTGGTGAATGAGGTGTCCTTTCCGCGCGACTACATGAACTACATTGTGGCCAGCAGCGCCGGTGGCGGGATTATCTTTGCCGTCCTCCTCTGCACCATTGTGGTCAAGTGCAAGCGGACCAGCAATAACAATGAGCCAGCGAAGCGCAAGAAATGCGACCAAGTCACCAGCATTGCGGGTGGCAGTGACTCAACAAATGGCAGTGGTCAGGACAACGGCATGATGAAGTGCGCCTCGATACTCAACGATGGCAATGACAGCCTCAATGGCGGATCTGGATTGCTGCTCGGCGACAATCTGACGCCCAGCAAGGCCAGCAATGGCGCGGCCGGCGGCAGCGTTGGCGTTGGCAGCGCTGGCGGACTACTGCTTGGCGGCCAGATGAAACAGAATCTGATGCTGTACCATGCGACGCCTTCGCCACAGCAGCAACATCAGCAGCAGCAACAGTTGCAGCTAAATGTGAACATGATGAATGCTGCTGCAGCAGCTGCTGCCGGCTCACCGCCAATGCTGCTGAGCAATGGATTGACTGCCGCGTACTGCTCCCCTCCAGCATCGCTGCGTAATTACGCCGAAAAGAATCCGGATCTGGTCAACGATGCGGAAAGCGTGAAACACAAACTGAAGGCGGCCGTCTCGCTGGACGGCGCTGCGGACTATGAGACGGCCAGCGATTGTGGCCAATATGAGGGCTGCTATCAGCTGACGGCGGCCTCGCCTCACAGCATGCTGGGCATGGGATCGCGGTTTGCGGCTGCAATGACCACACTGCCGCGCGGCATGCATCTGAAGTCGGTGCTGACATCGGCAGCAGCTGCGGCGGCAGCAGCTGGTGCACCATCGCCGCATCAGGTGGATGTGCATTTGAATCCGGTTTGCTTTTTGGGCCAGGATGGCTACGCCTACGACTACAGCAGTGCGCATCTGGTGCAGCAGGTGGCAGCAGCAGCTGCGCCGCAGCAACAGCATCAGCAGCAGCAGCAAAACTTTTACCGCACGTTGCCGCACAATCGTGTCCACAAGCAACACCAACAACAGCAATTGCAGCAGCAGCAGCAGCAACAACAGCAACATCATCATCAGCAGCAGCAGCAGCAGCATCATCAGCAGTTGCGTTATAGCTTAGAGGCGGAGTTTGTGCAACGGGCGCCACCAGTTGGCTATGAGAAGTATCAGCTGCCGAATGTACGCTTTACAGCCGAGGGTTATCCACAGCAACAGCAGCAGCAGAAACAGCTGCAGCTGCAACAGCAATTTCCGTCGCCTCCCGAGGGCTACAAGAGCAGCGATCTGGCACTGCCAGCGTTCCAGCAGTGGCCCAGCTGTCTGCCCGGCTATCATGCGCAGCCACTGCGCTATGGAATCAGTCAGTCGCCAACACAAACAATGGTCGCCACAGCAGCAGCAGCAACAGCAACACCTGCACCCACGCTGGACGAGAGCAGCAGCCACGCAACCATACCCGAGCTGGATGAAAGCGAGGCATCGCCCAGTGGCTCTAATGCCGCCATGGCGGAGGGTGAAAAGGCGGCGGTGGCGGTGGCAGAGACAGAGACGGAGTCAGCGGATACAGCCAAGCTGAAGCAGCTGAATGGTCCGCTGGCGGACAGTCCGGATGAGGGTTATGTGGGCGATGGCCAGGAGACGAGCGATATTTGACAGCGCGGTGGCGCCGACGGCCAGGATGCTGCCTTAGATGATTCAGTGGCCCTGTAAACAGGACCACTGATGACACACGTACTCGAACATACATAGATTTAGTTTGTCGGCGTATCCGTATCCGTATCCGTATCCTTTTGTTCCAGTTCCCAAACAACAAACAATCCAAAGTAAACACAACCAACCCAAAACTTAGTTCCACACAAAATGTGTACCGAATTTTGAATGCCCTTGCAACAAAAATACTCAAATCTCGAAGTTTATTGAAAGTTGATTATAATTTATTTTTATAATATATTTCGAATTAACTAAGCAGCTTCTACACAAATTAATACAAATTTTATTTTATATATTTTTAATTTACGAAAAGCTTAATTCGGATTAACACATTTTTTTCACCTATTTTTTTTTTATCTATTTATTTCTTTTGTTTACCAAAAATTTGGACAGACTTTTATCAGCTCAAAAAAAAAAAAAACATCAGTTGGCTAACAAATCGAAATGTATATCGAATGACATTGCATATTATTAACCCCTCTGACACAAGAAAAATATTAATGCCAGTAAACTTTTTGACAAAGTTGCCTAACCCGCTGCAAGGGTATAAACAAAAAATAAAGAAAAGGGCAGAGGCAGAGGCAGAGGCAGAGGCAGGGGTAAAGGCAGAGGCAGAGGCAAACCTAATAAAGCCGAAAAACAAAGACGCTGGGCTAAACAAAGGGCTCCTGGCCATGGCTCTGACTTCAGCTTTGCCAGTTGTTATTGTGTTGTGTTTTTTTTTTTGTTGTTTGTTTTTTTTTTTTTTTTGCCGTTGTTAGGAGAGACTCCTTCATCTTGTTTTTCATCATCATGGCTGGCCGCGCAGTCGGGCCTATGCGTGCCTCGAGTGGCAAGCTGGCAGCATTATATTTCCGTTGATGTAATTGAAAAAGTTTTTCATTTAATATAAACTTTTCAGCGCCTTTGCTCGGCCTCTCAAGCCATAAAAAAAAGGGGCCACACAAAAATGTTGTAGAAGAAAGCAGCACAGGAAAGGAAAAGAAAAGAAATGACAGACCCACGACTACTGTTCTCGGAGTGCTCTGTTCCGTATATGGGAATGTGTGTATCTCTCGTTCCTTTTTTTTTGTGTGTGTGTGTGTGTGTGTGTGCTTGTTGGTTGTGGGTTTGTTTGCTTGCCGATTGAGTTGCTTTTGGTGGCGTTTGTTAGCTGACAATTGACTTGCCTCTGCCCACATGCCACATGCCACATGGTACCCAAACCACCACGGTAAAGGCAACTTGTCGCTCTTCAGTCTGAAGTGCCGTGCCATGTGTTGTTGCCATGACGACACCTGCTCGCTGACACAAAGGATTTCGACCAGTTCCAAATGGGTTCAAGTGGCTCCTACGCGGAGCTGTTGAGTCTTAGCTAGTGAAAGGCGGCGCAATGCCGAAACAGGAGCGCTGAAGTGTTCCGGCCAAATTGCGAGTGGCATTAAGGGTTTCCTTTTGTATTGTACTCTAGTTTATGAAATTTTAATTTGGGCCATCGCAGCACCAAGTTTGCATTTAAATAATTTATTGTATTTGTTTTCGTCCAAAGTGAAGACTTTGACACAATTTTTCGCTGATTTTTTACACAATTTTGAGGTAAAAAAAAAAACAACAAATTTTCTTGTGTAAAGACAAACTCTTATATCAATTGGACGTGGAGTTCTTACACAAATAGCACAGGTGTTTCCGGGTAACAAAACATTAGATATCGTAAATAAGTAGCCGTAACAAAAATTACAAACTTAAGAAAAGAAAAAACTGCTAAATTTTAAATAAATAACATAAAGTTTAAGCATGTAAATTTAATTATAACAATGTGTTGAATATGGCAAAGGAAATGATTCAAAAATAGTACTTGGTACAATTTTAAATCAATATTCCACCCATCTTACAAATATTTTGCATTTAAAAAACTTACCAAAATGTTTGTCATTTCAATAAATATTTAAATTGCCTTTGTTAAACATAAAATATGTTTGATTTATTAAGTTTAAGTATATTTTCGTACTAAAAGTATAAAATAAAAAACTAGTTTTATTTTAATTTCTTCAAAGTGTTCATATCAATGGTAGAAATTTTCTACAAACTACAGCAATAATTTATACTTTTCAAAATAGGTTTCAGACTATTTATTTATTATTTATTTATATGCTATTTTCACAGAATTAAAACTAAAAATTTTATACAAATGGGTTTTCACAAAATGTTTTAGATATTTTCTGTGTAAATATTATAATTCGAAGGAAGGAAACTTGAAACGATGAAGGTGAAAGGAAAGGAGCGAAAGATTTGTAAAATTTCAATTGTTGTAAAAACTAAAAAGAAGTAAATATATATAAATAAAAGAAAAATTTAAAACTGCATACAATATGTTTGAATGCAGGAGCAATCATGTAAGCACACTACTGAATATTGTAAATGGAATAATTATAGTAAATCATTAGAAGTAAAATTGTACACAGATACACATTTACCCTGGCTTATATAGCAAATTATTTAGTTTTAATTTCACCAAGTGAGTTAGTTGGCAAAATGCACCGAAAATGAAAATGAAAAAATGAAAAAATGAAAACCGATTACCGAAAAAGCAGAAATGCAGTAACAAAAATAATGAAAACATTTTTAGCATACCAAATGAGAAACTGAATCTAATATACAAGCAAAAACAAATATTTACCAAGGAATATGCCACCAGGCAGATGCAAAATACATTTTAAAAATACACACACATAATTTACAAAAAAAAAAAAAACTATTTTAGCTGTATAAATAAAAGTTACTCATTAAGTTAGCATTAGGTAATGAAAAGCGTTTATGAGCAAAATAAATATGCAACGTTAACGGCAACAAAACATTTAAGTAACAATGAGCATTAATAATTGAGAGAGAGAACACAACAAAAACACAAAAAAACAAACAAAATTATATGAAATTAAGCTAATAATTTAATTTCTAAGAAAATTAAATAATTTAAATAAAAAACAAAGCATACTGTAAAAAGCATAAAATAAAATGAAACCAAATAAAAAACCCATTAAACTGAAGAATTTAATAAAAATTAATAAATGCATTTTTAATTAAAAACTGGGATTTATGCAAAATGAGTAAAACTACGAATAAAATTCAAATGGCAAATGGCGATGCAAACAGTGAGCAGAAAATGAAAAGAATTATACAACTATTTTGAAGGGGCGAAGCCGCAAATAATAATTTATAGAAATCAACAGAGAAGAAAAGAAAAATGCGCATAATTTTTTTCAATTTTTCCTTGTGCAATTTTTTTTATTAATTTTGGCTGAGAAAGAAAGCATTTCTGATTATTCGAGAATATTGAGCATTTGATTTACAAAAACAATGGAACTGCATCATCTTGCAGAGCTAGACAAAAAATTGCTTTAAATGTAAAACGCATTGTTTAATGCTTTTAGTTTTATTATTTTATTAAACATATTTAATGGAATATGTTCGGCATTTTTCTTCATTACGAGTCGGAAAAGCAATTGCAGGCCAATCGGCGAATTGGCTGACCTACTTTTATATTCAGTGAAACCTAAGAATTAATTCCGTTGAGACAAATTTAAATATTGAAATTAAAGATTAAGGATTGGACATATAAATTGATGGAGACTAGTAGAGAACATCGTTAGTACCAATAAACCAAGTGGGAAAGTATTCTAGACGGACATTTGCACAGATGAGCTTTGCACATTACGCATACGCAGCGTGTGCCAAAAGTGCATATGCAAGCAAGGCCGTCGCACGGGATGCAACTGCTGGAACTACTTGCCTCAAAGCAAAGCAGCAAAAGGCTGAGAGTGTCGAGGCTGACGCATTATCCGTTTCACTGCGCAATAATCCCATTAAAAGGCACTCGTGCGGGGGAGGGGGGGGGTTGAGTGGTGTGAATGCAATGGGCAGAGCTCAACTGGGTCAGTTAATACAGCTCGACCTGGCCGACATTTATGAGCAAAGAGCTGCGTACTAGAAGCAGCAGCAGCAGCACCAGAAAGGAAAATCTTGAATTTAATTCAAATTAAATTGCAAACTTTCCAAACGCCAAAAACCAAACACATTCTACTCGAAGAGTGCTAAAATTTATTGAAGTATCCACAAGCCAGGGCCTTAAAAACAAGAAAAATATGACCAGATCAAGTGTGTGAGTGAAGTGGGTGTGGAGCTGCGATGACAGCAACAAAAACAAAAAAAAAAAAATAGATAAAAAAAATTAAACCAAAATACAAAACGAAATGAAGAGCAAAGAAATAGGAACCGCAGAGAGCTAAGCCGAGCCGAGCCGAGCCGAGCGGAGCGTAACCAAAAGCCAAAGCCTGCGAGGAATTGTGGCGACGGCATCAAAATCAAAGACAAACCAAAAGTTGCCAGAAACCAAAGGCAAGCGGCAAATGGCAAATGGCAAACGGCAAAAGGCAAAAGCGCGCATAATTAATGTAGGCATAAAAACAAGTGACTTGTAAATATTACCAAGGCAATGCTGTGGCTGAGGGTTTCATGTGTGTGTATGTGTGTGTGTGTGTGTAGCTAAGGCTACTTGCAAAAGTGGCAACTGCGAGGAGCATCGAATGGGAATTGGAACGAGAGTGAAGCAAAGGCTGACACTGAGCCTGTCAGGGCATTGTCTAAGTTTCACTTTACTAATAAAGCGCCTAAGTGGGCGAGTTGTGCCACTTAAAAGCGTACACAGAAGCCCAGCAGCCAGCAGCCAGCAGCCAGCACCAACATACATGTGTGTATATATATATATGTGTGTGTGTGTGTGTGTCTGAGTTGTTTACGCCTCTATGTATGTATGTATGTCTGCTGTCTTCTTGCTGCTCTTCCATCAGTGTTGTTTGCCTGCGTTTATATGGTCTAGTGATTGTGACATTGTAACTACAATTACAAGCGGAAGTGACGCACACATCAACGCACATACACACACACACACACACACACATATATATATATGTTGGCTATCTTTGCTTTATGTATGGCTAATGCGCCCCTAAAGCTGCGCACAAATTGAGCTTATCGTATGGTTATTTCAATTCTATTTTATGGCCAACGGCTCTGGTCTTTCCACTGTCTTATGGTAGTCTCTGGTCTTAGGCGTCGGCACAAACATTGTGTGAAAAATGGTAAGCCCAAGTTTGTCCATATGTGTGCTGCGTGTGTGCGTCCTGGGTTGGGAGGAAGGAGGAAGGAGGAAGTCAGAAGCGGATGCGTGCATAAGTGTTTGATATTCTTATATGTGGGTAAGCCGGCGTAGGTCATGCATTAGTTTCCCTTATAAAGTTATTAACCAAAATTAATGCCTGTTATAAAATTTTCGTATGTATTTAGGAAGTGAGTGTGCATAAGCTAAAACCTTCAAGTCAACGTCTCAAAGTCAGTAGACTAATTTATGACCCTGTTTCTAATACAGCAAACGAACTAATTTATCATAAACACAATTTGCTAAGCATGTGTTTGAATCACTGTATTAAGATAGGAATTAGAGCAGAAAATCTAACTAAAACAATTATTACAAATATTATATATTTATTAAGTTTGAATCACGGTATTAAGATAGGAATTAGAGCAGAAAGTCTAACTAAAAACAATTATTACAAATATTATTTATTTATTAAGCTTGTATAGAATTTTAACCAGACTTTAGGAAATTAAAGTTAGATATACCAACATTTTTAATAAGCCATTTGTCATCAACATATATGCAGATAATAAAATTTAATTATTTAGCAATTTAAGCCAAAAACGATTGCTTTAAATGTGTGACATGCTCCAGAAAACTTTAATACCACAGTGTCAGAGCGTACATTGTTAATTGGTTAAAAGAAAAGAACTCATGTAGAAGGCTAGTAAAATGACAAAACTATATTAAAAAGTTAAATATGCATACACGTACATTTCCGCATGGACGCACATTAATTTGCATAACTAATAAAATGGCCAAGAGACGACGATGTTGCCAAAAAAAAAAAAAAGTTTTGTTGAGCAGTCAAGAAGAATGCCAAAATATGTCAAACTAGAAAAGTTAAATGGCAAACAAAAGTAAGATTAGGGCGTACCAGCTGTCGAAATGTTTTAAAATTAATTCCGACTCATAAAATATTGACAATAACTTCTGCCTTTTCCAGAATGCTCTCATTCATTCAGTGAACAGTGGGGAAAATGGAAAGAATACATTCCCCAATGGATATACACATGTTGTGTCAGCTTCAATTTGCTTGGGTTGTCAATTTTTAATGAGGAGAATGCTGCTCGTTAAATCAATTTGCTGCCCACTGACAACTTTCAAGTTGAAACGAGACTATTGAAAAATGAATTAAGTATTTGAACGCAAACATACAAATATTTTGATTGGATTTGGATAGTCCGGCCTCTGCGTTAGTTTGTCATCGGCAAATTGATAGAATTTTCAAGTTTGTTTTCATAGGTTTCCCCATTGGCTATTATGATAATTTACAGCTGTTACTGATTTAGATACTATGCTGTTGTCACACACTTTCACGTACGACTGACCAATGATTGTTCTTAAATATTTGGCAAGGTATTTAACACACATATACACACAGAAACAACACCTGCTGCATGAGATCCACAAATAAACAAGCTGTCATTTCCTTGCGGCATCTGCACACAAATATCAAAGTCGTTTTCCCTTCAAAGGCTCCTACATTCACATGTCCTTCTACTAGTAAACGAATACGTATAGATAAATACACTAACTCACACACACACACACACACACACACTTAACGTTGCGTATTAAGTGTAATTAACTTGGCTACGGCTTCGAAATAGTAAATATTTCTCAGTAGGCCCAAAGGCTTGTGAATGTGCAATGTTTCCTGCTGTTCATATGGATTTTGAGGTTACTTTAAAGATAACTATTGCGGCCTTATATCCAAAATAATAAGTCTAAACTGCTGGCTTCCTTGTTTTTCCAGTAAACCTATTACACACAGATACAATTTCCACTTGACCTAGTTGCACAGAGGCTGGCTAAAAAGATTTACAGGCTTAGCAATTTGCCAAATTCCTTGCATTGCCTACAAAAGAATGGCAGTGCAACTTATAAGTAGCAAAGGGCAATAGATTGCAAAAGCCTTTAACATTGCCAAAAAATAATTAAATAACTTAGCAATAAAATGCAATAAACATTTCTCTTCTCTATTACTATCAGACTTCCTAATGGGCTTCTCTGTAATTGACCCACAAGCGAAATACTTTTTAACTGAAAAACCCTTATGCACACTACCAACACTTTTGCCATAATCCTTTTTTCAACCACATTGACAAACCACAACAATTCAACACTTTGCTGTGCAAAATCAATTTATATGTTAATTTGCCAGCAAAGTACCAACGCCAGGAGTGAGGGGCGCCTGAATCATCCAACATCCAAAAATATGCGAAGGCCAAAAAACAAAAGTGTTATAGGTGCCAAAAACTGACATTGGTTAAGGTTAAGGCAATATAAATATGTATACTATATATATACACACTTATATATATATATATATGTTGCTTTGTTTACACTCTTCGCTTTGTGGGTGACACAACTTTTTAGTTTGCAAAACTGGCAAAGCAAAATGACAGCAATAAAAGACATCTGAATCATGCAAACGTATGTGTGCAGGATGTCTGACTTTGTGTGTGTGTGTGTGTGTGTGGAGAGTGTGTGCATTCTTGCAGCAAGAACCGCTCCCTGGCCACCACAACTACTAAAACAATCGGAAACTGCTGCAAACACTACAAAAACCATGTTCAACAATATGACGAATGGCTGCCTGCAGCTTTGCAGACTGCTCCGTTTTAGAATATCCTGTAAATCAACTAAATATCGCATAAGTGTCTATATAAAATGCTGAGTTTTATCAATTCATAGTGTTAAAAAATTATTCAAAAAGTTTAGGCAGGCTTTTTATTTAAATTGTGCCCAATAAAAAACATTCTCATACAAAATAACTTTATGCACTCCAATCTGAGTTGAGGCGACTACCCCTACCCTTCTCACCGTGCCTTTTGCAGTTAGCTTTTTGGCTGTGAATTGAAAAACAATAAAAAATACAATAACAAAAAAAAAACACCTGAATTTAAAGCATTTTCTAAAACGTTATCGTTCAAAGAAGCGCAAAAAAAGGCTGCTCATAAATCTCGCTCAAGAAGAACAAAAAAAAAAAAATCATGAACATCACGAAAAACAAAAGAAAAAAAATCAAATTTAACCAGTACAGTTTTTGTATTGTTTTCCAACTTTTAACTTAGGAATTGAAGTGAGCCGCCCAGCCGCCCAGCCGCGGCAGCTGAAAGGCATTTATGTCCACAATTTAAGCCATGTCGAGTTAGCCTTAGCTGGGTAAACAGCTCAAACCGACTGTAAAGACGCCAGCCAGTCAACCAGCCAGTCAGCCAGCACATTCACACAAAGTTCAAGATTTAGATGCGTTAAGCGTTATTTATGGCCAGCAAATAAATAAGGCTTATACCACATGCAATGCCTCATTGTGGCGTTGAAAGTTTTCGACATTTATTATATATTCGGTGTGCGAAATGTCCGCCTCAAAAGGCCAAGCAATTGTCTGACTGCTGCCAGAAAGTCAACATATTGACTAATTAAGCAATATACAAAATAAATTCAATTATTTAAGCTGAAATGCTGATGAAGCGTAGCAGCTGATGCATCACATTTTAATTTAACTTGATATTAAAATTTATTATAGAAAAAGGAGAACAAGTTTGCGTATAAAAAATAATAATAACAACATAACAAAATTTTACAATATTGATAGACTGACATTAACACAACAATGACAAATAAAATTATATACATTTGGTATCAATTTGTAACATTTGTTTTTATTAAACATACATTTTTGTCCCATTTTTGTGGATGTGCGTGACGTTTGTCCGATCTGTTCAATAATTAATGAGCAAAGTCAATGCTGACAAATAGACACACTTTACTATTAGCAAGAGTATAATAAATAATTCAACAACTTATATATAAAATCAATAAACGCCATTAAAAAACTTACAGACTAATAACAAGCGACATGACAAGCGCATTATGTCGCTCATAATTAGCATCAGATAACATAATGTAAATATGTATTTACCACTTTCATACACACTATGTACATAAATGACAAAAAAAAAAAATGGAAATTTAACAATGCTGTATTATGAATACATAAACAAAACCGCAAACTTGTTTGCACTAATTAAATTTCCAAATTGTATGCGTGCCAAGCTAATTACAAAAATATAGAAAACAAATGAAAAAAGCGTAAAAAAAAAAAATTAAAATGAATGAAAAGAAATTGAATAATTAGCTTCGTAGGATGCAGTCAATAAAAGCCGAATAAAATTCGTAATTAAATTTTAGAAACAGTTTCCAAAACGCATCGATTCGAAATCTGGCTTATGCGGCAAATCGCAACACACACAAATGCCAAATCAGGGACATTCTGTTAAATTTACCATGTGCAAATTTTGATAAAATGCCATAACAATCTGACAAACTCGATTGGATGTGCATTGGATGTGCTTCGCATTCAGTTGACGAAATTACCATAAATAAATTTTTAATCCGTTGCCTGACAATCCATACTCTGCTGATGCCTTCTAGCCAAATTTGTCAATGTGTGTACATGGTCTATATATAGGGGGACAGACCGGAACAATTTTATTGAGTTACGGGTAAAAACCGAGCGAGTTGCACGAATTGCACGAGTTGCGCCATAAATTTTACAACATTTTGCGACAGTGCGGAAATTGCAATTAGATTCGCGCAGCGCATAAATAACTTGTAAATTGTACACCGGCCAGTGTTGACCATTTCCATGGCTAGTTTTAGCCAGTTTCAGCTAAATATGTGTGTGTGTGTGTGAGTCAGTTAGACATACAAATTATACAAACAAAACTCGAACGCAGAAAGCAAACAATATTATTTTGTGGGACTTTTGGCTACGCTGACGGGCAACAACATAAAATGAAAATCCAAATACAGCCCTTGTCAGCATGATTAATGATGACATTTATAAAGGCAACAACGAAACTTTCGTCCTTTTCCTCAAGTGTCCGTGCTAATCCACATCATGACTGCAAATAATAGAACTTAATCTATTTTCAATATGGCAGCGGCAGTGGCAGCGGCAGCGCAACACAAATTAAGAACTCATCAATTTTTAATGCTTACTCAGTGGAGTCTAGGCTGGGCACGGAGTTGGGCATCTTGGCATCTACTTCTAGTCAGTTGTCCATTGAATCTGCCCCATGCTAGCTGCTCTTCAAAATACACCCCAGGGAATCGCTTAGTCCCGGCTGCTACTGCTGCTCCTGCTGCTATTCTTGCTGCTCCTGCTGCTGCTGCTGATATTCGCCCAGTGGGCGTGCTGCAAAGGGGGCTTAAGGTAATGTTTTCACAAAACATAAAAGTTTCACACTTTCGTTGTTTTTGTTGTTGTTGTTGTTGTTTCGGTTCTGGTTGTGTTTGATGTGGGCACCCGAACAGGACCCAACAGTTTTAGATATGAATATCCTTTACTAAAAGCTTTAAAATTAAATTTAGAATTGTTTGTTAACATCCAAACAGAATTTAAACCATTTATAACAAAATAAATAAAAATAATATTTAAGCCGACTTTAAATAAAGTGGCAACAGCTTTGACTATAAAATAGTAAAATTCTCTTTATTGCTATGCCAAAAACTCTTACTTGATAATCTCACTTTCCTTTAGAATAAGCAGGACATTTTATTTGAAGTTGAGTATTAAATATTTTCACTCCGTTGCTGTTGTTGTCTGCAAATTAGCGTTTTGTGGGTAAAACGCGATGCTGGCAACTGCTAAGCGGCTTTAAATTTGAGAGTCCGAGTTGTGAATCGGTATTCGTTGCTGCTGCGGCTGCTGCTGCTTTTGGCATTTGTTCAGCTGTAATTGAAGCTGACATTTAACAAGTCGTCTCCAAAAATGCGAGGCGTCTACTGATGCGTTGCTGACAGCAAACACACGCTACGCGGCAGGACCAAAGGCTGCCCCACAACCGTGATGTCAAATGAGTACCATAGCCACTGGCAAACGTAGACCCACTGGCTGTGGCAGTGGCAGAGGCAGAGGCAGAGACAAAAGCAAGGGCAGAAGGGACGTCACCGCACACACACTCAACATGTTGCTAAACTAATTAACTAAGCGCAGCTCTGGCAATGTCGACGACTCGTCCTGTCCGCTGAGGGTCAGGATTTTTTACGCGCTGCTGCAGAAATGCGTGTTGCAGCATTTGTGTGTGTGTGCGTGTGTGTGTGTGTGTGTGTGTGTGTGTGTGCGTGTGTGTGCGTGTGTGTGTGTGAGTGCGTGTGAGTATTAGGCCTCGGTGATGGCTGTGATGGCTGGGACAGCAATTTCCAGTTGCCAACTCTGCACTCACTTGTTTGGCAATTAATTTCTTTCCCTGGCATGAGTGTTTGCAATCTAAACACGGTTATTCGCTAATTAGCAACAAACAAGCACACACAGACACACAGATAGAGACAGACAGAGTGTCTGTGTGTGTGTGTGTGTGAAAGAGATAGAAAGAGAGTGTGAGCAAGTTTCATTTCCCTGTGGTTCCCATGTTTGTTTGCTTTGGAGGTGCTTGGCCTCGTTGCCATTTATTGGCACCCCATCCAACCCGGCTACATTTTCGTTGCCTTTTTTTTTTTTTTTTTGCTCCTCACTTTGCCATAAAATTAGGTCGGCCTGTAATTAGCCGTTGTTGCTACGACTTAAGCTCTTCAGTTTGCGTTTGTTTTTTCCTTTTATTTATTTTAAGTGTCTTTGCAAATGCCTTGGAAATTGCATGCCCAATTTTAATAGCGCAAAAGCTGCATTAATTCATTAAGTTTTCACTTAATTGCAGCAATCTTTTCTCACCAAAAAAAAAATTAAGTCTTAGATATGTGAAGCAAGTTGTGTTCTTTAAATTTGTATTTCAAAACACAAAATTAATTTAAGTTGGAACAAATTTAATATATTTTAATTTAATTGTTAGTTTATTATTTTCACTTGAAGTCATTTCCTCACCCATTCGCCAACTTTGGCCTTGTCATAAAAGTTTCTACTTGGCATTTAACTGTAGGCGCAACCTCAAAAAAAAAAAACATGCGAAACTCATGAAAATTTCTGCAAAAGCACAACATATTTGAATATTCTGCAGCATATTTTAATACTCTTATTGTGGTATTATAAATTGGCAAACTTTGCACACATCTGTCTATTTGCTGAAGTTGCGAATTATAAATAAATAATATACATAATATAGTTTCCATTGGAACTATCAGTTGGCATATGATATTTAAATTGACTTAGACATACAAAACAAGACATAGGAAGTTTATATATATATATATATAGATATATATTTAGCTCAAATATACTAAAATATAGTTTATATTTCTGCTCTATAAAAGAGTATTTCATCTTCGACTAGTAATTTTTAGCCACTTTTACTTGTTTTTGCTCATGTTGTTTATTAAAATGCCAGAAATAATTTCTATTAGAATTTCTCTTGTTGCTTTTATTGTTGTTTTAGTTATTGTTGTTGTTGTTGTTGTTGTGTTGATGGTGTTCCTTATGTGCTGTGTTTTACTTTTGTTTTTGAGGTGAGGCCTGACTTGAGCTGAGTTGAGTTGAATTCGGCTGAGTTTCCTTTTGCACACATGGATTATATATAAATATTTGCTTTGGTATTTTGGTAAGAAGTTTCTTGCTGTCAGCGGACTTTGCAGCTACCAATTTTAACATATACACACAAATACACCAAGGCACAACAACACACACTCACACACACATTCAATGAGATCGCATAGTTCATAAGATTGCGCTCGACTATGCAGGATATAGTTGATTTATCATGTGTGTGTGTCTGTGTGTGTGTATGTCCTTGTGTGTGTGCTTCACTGTGAATACTTAAAATGCTTTAGCATTGAAAGCAATAACTTGTTTTGAGATGCCTTTAGGCATTTACGTACTGCTTTCATTTTCTCCACATATAATTTATGGATGGACAATTTATACAGCCATTTGTGTGCAACATTTGAAATTGCTTGAAATAGCAATAGCATCACCCGCGAGCCCTTTTCAATTTGCAAAAATCACTTTCTGTTATATACCCATAAATCCTGACTATAAACCCAAAGAAATCAATTTAATTATGTGCCAGCTATCGAAGGGGGCTGATGGGAAATGATGGGATGATGGGATTTGTGCCTTATGACTGCTTAAGCAACATAATGTTTATTTGATGGCACTGAAATCTATTGAAATGCATTTTGAATATGCCAAGTAGCGTGTGCGATGAAAAACTTGCCACTCACTGAAATTCATATGGAGCCAGTAGAGAGCCCAGTGTCATGAATAACGATGTAATAAAATACGTGATATGAAAACCAAATCGTTCGACATGATGAACTATGAGTGCCATCTACTCTCCCGCAGATACATAAGTTTTAGGGGGTGCCCCCTAAGTGCTGAACCCCGCATAATACCCAAAAATATTTCTTCCGAATTAGCAGCCAACCAAAATTCCAACAAAATCCCATTCAAAGTTTCGGTTTACTCTGCGTTTATTCACATGTGGTGTTCTCATACCAGAAACAGCAGAGTTTGGGGAAACTGCTGCCACAAACGCATATACGCATTCGTAATTGCAGTCTCAAATATGACGAGATAATACTGCGAAATAAAAGTCCTGACTACGGGCAACTGTCAACTACACTGGCTGGCTACAAACCACTGACCAAAGACCACCGACCAGAGCTGACCGCCCGCCCGCCCGCCCGGGGAACTGGCAATGGCGGACAAAAAAAAAAAAAAAAAAAACTCAAACTGAGAATGTAAACTTTGCAGCCTTTTTGCTACTGGATTTCTCGGTTTCTGGCTGTAATTTTGTGACAGGCACCAGTTTAGTCCGAGACCCCGAGCAAGTGCCAGGAGAATCCTCTGCAGCTCACATCGTATCGTATATGCAATATATATTCAAACACATTAAATTTGTATGCATGTATGTATTCTCCGGAGACTTTTGGATACCATCGTCAATTTACTGTTACTGCAGAATAGTGTTTGACTAATAAAACAGCAATTTTCATTTTATTATATTTTCAATACGTATTAAAATAAAATATAAATATGTTGAAAGTGTGCCAAACACTTGAAAGCTATGTTGGCAATGTTCTTAACAAAAAATCATAGTTTTTTTTATAAAGGAAAAAGTTGTTAGAGCATTTTAAATTCTATGTTTTTCATTTGTTGGCAAACTCTTTGTGCTCAGTCCTCAGTTTGTTATTTCCATGAAGTGTCATATTAAGCAAAATATGCACAAGTTTATTTCTTTTTTATTGCTCGTGAAAGTGGTAAAATGAAGAGAGAGAATTTTGCATAAATTTGAAGCCTGAGGTATTCCCAAGTTGAAAATTGCGATAGTTTTGTGCTGTCAACTCAACTGATTTTCTTGTAACATGTCTCACGGTAAGTGGTTCGGCAATTTAAAGCTCACATCAGATAACTTGACATAATGCCCTGTTTACAATGATGGACAGATAAGCACACACACATACACGCACACACACACACACACTCATACAAATCAATAAAGTGTAAATTGTAACATTAAATACTCATTAGTGTCTCTGGCCATTTGACCGGAAATTAATCAAGCAATAAAAGCGGCAATGTTTTATATTTGACCAGTCAGTTGACCGATGTCTTTTCCACCAACACACACGCACACCCCTATATACGCGAACAGACTAAATGGGGAGCTGGATTGGGGAATTGGAAAGAGTTAGGCAGATCTGTAAAAAGGGTTCGTGTTTGGAATTGGCTTTTGCATATCATTAGGCTCACAATAACTGATTTCGGTCTGCTGATATGTCAAACAACTGACGGAAACTGTTTATTATTGCTTCAAACGGAAAAGGATACGGATGTGTGAAACTGACAGACGCATTCACGGAACGGGTGCGGAAGCCTTTAAGGTGTCCGGCTTAAATTTACCACACATTTATATTTATTACAGAAAGTGATACCAAATTTAAGACATCTCTTAGCTAAATTTAAGTTAAGCTCAATTCATGGCAGGAGACATTTACATGTATCTTTAATAAATGTAAATTTGTCAACTATTCATGTTAGTACATTTTTATTTCAAATAATGGCATTAAATTAAACAATTTACATATGATCTGCTGGGAGGGAAAAAAAATAAAAGGAGCACTTGTTTTGAATAAAGACATGCACATTTTCTGTATTTTCTGTGACAGGCAACAATTCTGGTCGAGTGCAAACAAAGAAGCATTCACAAAACACATTCAACACATACATCAACACACACATCCGGTGGCTAACATCCGTGTGTCAAGATGCACTCAAGCATTCATTTATGAATTTTTATTATCTTATTTATTTTGCTGGCATCTTTATCCATGTCTCTGGCGAAACGAGTGTTTATCTCTTGCTTTGCATTCGTTTGCTCTTCGCTTATTTTCTCATTGTTTTTCTTTTTTTTTTGGGTGGAGTGTGAAAAGTAACTGACAACTATTGCTTGAATTTGAATTGTGGTGGTTCAAGATCAAAGACATCTCTCGGGCAACAGACAAGTGCAGGTTGTCAACAGCAATGTGTAAACAAATATCATCATACCACATGCAATTAAATTTCCGGAAATCGTCGATGCCAAATCCGATTTTAATTAAAACCGTTTTTCATCGAGTCTATGTGGCATGTCATTGACAGGAAGGAAACAAGTTCGGGCAGCCAGGTAAACAAACACAGACTGGAAATGAGAACGGAAAATGGGCGGAGATTCACCTGTCCGCCTTTCTCCGTGCTGCCACAGATTGGTGAGCACCTCAAACTTATTCTCTACTCCCATCAAGCTATGTTTAAGCGTGTTTTCAATTATCTCCACACCTGAGAAAAATACAAAGTGTGTAATACAAATATTATGTAACGAATTAGAAACTGTTACAGTTAACTTAAATTATTTAAAATTTTTTATATTTTCCAAAATTTGTCATCTTTTGATACTTATCGATTTAAACAAACGAACTTTAAATATTGAAAGAAGAAAGCAGTTTTTAGAGCTTGAACTGGCATACAATTTTCCTATTATGTGAATAATTTGTATAGCAAATCCATGAAATTATAAGTTCATCATTTCAGTTAAGCGTTAAATATTGATTGGTTTAATTTACTGAATATCTTAAAGTAAAGTTATCTTAACCAATTTCGAGTGAAATTTGCATCAGTGCCTGTGCCACGTGTAAGCCATTGATATTCATATATGAGCATGACCAGTTGGCAGTTGAATAGCGCTAAGTATACATATAGACCTAACCACACACACAAACACACACACACAAACACACACACACAAACACACACACAAACACACACACATGCAGTAGAGCGTTGATTGCTGAAAACCCAAGTCAGCCAAGCGTGAGACCAACAACTAGCAACAAGCCAGGACATGAAGGCTGCAGCGATGAGTGGCGGAAGAGACGAGGCAACAGAGTGGCTACAATTTGTGGCAGGCGTCGCTTGATGCCCATCGTGTCTATCTCTCTGTGTGTGTGTGTTTGTGTGTGTGTGTGTGTGTGAATGAGTAGACAACACACTCATATACAGCCATAAATATGAATGGGGGGCACATATAGTCGACCCCCTAACCCCCTACCCCCCTGACTGCCCCTCTTGGTCCAACATGTTATTTACAGCCAGTTTTGAGATCTTGTGGCATAATTTAAGCACCTTGTTTAGCCACTGTTTATGGTTTTGTCATGTCACTGGACCAGCTTGTCTACTATAAATGTTGAATGTGTGTGAAAGCACTTTTGAGGTCACGAGGTCAATGATACACATTCATACATCACCTCAACACACACACACACACACAGAGGCAGAGGCAGAAGCAGAGGCTCAGCAGCAAGCGGTGACACTTTAAATAATTTATAAGTGCAGCAAATGAAAAACTTAGCGATAAAGTTGCGACCTGGCATTCAAATGGATTTGCGCATTACTTTTGTTTAACCTGTGCCAGTTGCCACCTGCTACCTGGCACCTGCCACCCCTTTTGGGCACCACAGGCGGCCCACATTGCTACATTGCAGCAGTCCTTACGCAAATCAACAAGCAAATCAACGCAAAAAGCATCACAACAAGAGTGAAAATCGTTTCTTTTTTTCTTTTCTTTTCTTTCTTTTTTTTGTTTTTGTTTTTTGCTTGCCAAACGATTTGGCTGATGTCAGCATAAAATTCTTCGACGGAGCAAAGCACAACGGACGGAATTGGAAAGGAAAAAAACCGCAGCATTTTTATATCCCAACTTGGCTAAAGTGCGTGTGCATATGGAGATGGGTGTTGACTACTTGGCATTATGCAAACAAGACAGACTTGTTTCCCAAGGCTGCACCCTTTCCTCCCGCCCACCCAGTCATACAGTTGACGTTGAGGATTTGCACAGCTCTGGCAGCAGACGTCATCAGGACAGGTGAGAGGCATTCGAATTTTGACGTTTCTGCTCAAAGTGATTTACGAAAGATTGAAAATTATAAATGCAAATGTTAACTTATGCATTATGTGGCAAATTTAACTGTTTCATAAATAAATGTAAAGGTAAACTCAAATCGATAAAGTCTAATCAGAGATTGCAAATGACTTTAAAATTTAAATTAAATTTTTGTGGCATACAGGAATTAAATCTTACTATATAAAGATTGCGTGGCTCAGTTTAATTGCGATGAGTTATGGCGCTTTGAAGGGCATTAAATTCGCTGGCAAGCATATCGAATCCTATATCCGCATCTCGCAACGCTCATACGCCGCTTAAGCCATTAAATATGCATTTGCTGATATCACCAAAGCCGTAACGAAAACAGCTTACGTAGCATTTGCGGCCCATACCATCTGTGTGTGTGTGTGTGTGCGTGAGTGTGTGTATGTGTGTGTGTAAGCGTGTTCATGTGCGCGTTCGTGTGGCATTCTCAGCAAGTTACCAAAATACATACAAAAACAATGCATATGCGAAACGAGGCGAAAGCCAAAAAAGAGGAGAAAAAAAAAACAATAGAATTTAAATGATTTTAATGCGTACATTGGATTTTATTGAATCCAGAGCCAGGCCGTGTGGAGTTTTGTTATGAGCTACATGGCAATCATATGAATATCAAGCCAGCTGCCAGCTGCCTGCTGCCTGCTGCCTATACCTGTTTGCCACTCGGATGCCATCTGGCATCTGGATGATGCCTGCTGCTGCTGTTGCATGCTGCGTGGGCTTTTCATTCGCACTGAGCAATAATCATAATTGTCAATTGCAGCAGCTGTCGCCTAGAGTCGCGTGACGCGTTCTTTTTTCATATTCAATTTCAAATGAAATTTTCATGTCGACGTCGCCTCAAAACACAAAACACAAAATAACACAAAAAACTGTGCCACACATCGTGTCTGAGTCGGAGAAAAAGCATAAAGTGGTGTAAATTTTGCGCTGGCTTTGTAAAATTCATTCGCAGTTTTGCATGCAAAATCTTTTGCATACTTTTCTGCTGCAGAAACATCTGCTGGTTTTTTCTGATATTATACTTTTTTTCAATTTTAAAAACCTCAACTGCTGTGCCTGAGCAGGTCTGAGTGTGTGTGTGTGTGTGCGTTGCGATTAGCTTGCTGCGTGGAGTTATGTGCGGTTTTTGTGGCACTCTGTTTTCACTGAGCTCAGCTATTTTTCTATTAAATTGAGCTGCTTCGTGCTCCCGGCTCTTCTGGCATTTTCACATGAGCTTTTCCGCTTGCGTTTAGCACAAAATGTTCATTGAAAATTGCCAGTGGATTCTTCCTGTGGCTGTCCACTGTTTTTGCTGTTGTAGTGTCCAAGCTGATGGTATGCATCATCAGCGTTTATGGATACCTTCTGCGCCTGCTTAGAAATTGAGATAGTATGTGGCATGAAAATAGGTGTATTTAAATTTGAAAAGCAAATCGTATATATTAAATAATAGTAATATATTTGTTATCATAAATATATATTAATTACTTTAATTAAGTTGACTAAACTAATACTACGAGGTGTACATAGAAAACCTCAAATTGAAGCAATCGATGCATCGGACAATTTGAATTCCAAGGATATATTCAACATTGAAATCGCCTAAGTTTACTGGCTTTGTTTGCCATATGGGACTAAGAACTAAAATTGAAGCTTTGCTATTGAAATGCAAATGATTTTGAAACTACAACTGCAACTCGAAAACAGCAGAGAGACAACAAACATAATAGGCACATAACAACATTATCATTAGCAGCCAACGTTAGCACATTATATTCAAATTGTTGTTGTTGGTTTGTTCAACATTCTGTTGTTGTGGTCGTCATTGCATTTACTGTGCAACAGAATTCTAATTGATTCTCTTCTCCTCAGCGCACATGGTGCACACGTACAACGGCCTACAGTTGTGGCAACTGTCAACGGGGGCAGCCCAGTGGGGCATAATGGGTTTGATTTGCAAATGAGTCAGTCACATTAAACGAGTGCTGCAACTGAAGCGAATTTTAAAGCCTTTGAGCCTTTCAGTTACCTGTCAGCTAGTTTTACATATTGTGCTTGCCACAAAATTTCATTTTGATGCTGCCCATTTATGTGTGTGTTTCTGTGTTAAACTGGCTAAAATCCACCAACTGAGTGGGCAGCTCTGGCATTCCTTTCGCCCACATATCCATACCCAAGCCCAACTTTCTAGTCATTAGCATATGTTGCTGGAGTACCAACAAAATGGTAAGCAAGCAGAAATACAGGAAGACGCCACACACACACCTACACACACATTCATGTATGTGTTTATATATAAATAGATATATATATATATATATGTATATATATGTATATATATAGAGCGCACCACAGGCGGCCGTTTTGGTTGGGCTCAGTTGACAGGCGAGCTGTCAAAGCGGACTTTAGAGCACTCGCAGCCTGGCAAACAAAACATGCAAAAACCCACAGACATAAGACACAAAAGTTGTTGCCACATAGCCAACTTTTTTATACCCTACATGCATATTAAGTTTGCCACAAATTTGCGTATTAGTCAAATTATATTTAAGCCAAATCAAGCAAAAATAATTACGTAAATAATTGCATAATAGTTCTGATTGAAATTCAGCATTTAATTTGCTTTGATTGTTCAGTTTATTTTTTTAATTAACTTTTAATTAGTATTCAATTAACTCAATTTGCTTGAATTTTGTACAGTTATTTAAATTTGTTTTTTTTTTCAATCTAAAAAATATTAATTGAAGTGGATTATTTTTTTTTTTAATTTGCATAAAGTGACAAACTCTATTAAATAGTAATGATGCTTGCAACATGTGGCAGTGATGACAACTACAACGACAAACACCTGTCGTGAGTTGAGTGTTTGGCAAAAGGGTTCAAGTACGTGTCTTGCCTCCTGGTGGTGTGGATGATGTTGCTGTTAGTGTCACTCCTGTTGGTTTGGCCTTGGCCAAAATGCATTGTCGCATTGCTGTTGTTGTTGTTGTGGTTGTTGTTGTTGCGGTTGTTGTTGCTGTTGTTGTTGTTATTGTTTCTGTTGTGCCTGCTCTTCATGTTGTTGTTTTGTGGTTACATTTTTGACAAGTGCGTGCTCGACGAGAGGACGAGCCCGACCTTATGTAATATACTTAAACACACCTTGTACACACACACCCACACACACACATACACACACACACACAAACACACACACACACACACACACATACACACACACTTTTCCCGAGTATATTCATGTAAATGGATGTAGTTGAAAACGTGAAATTAAAGCCAAATTCGACACAGTTTTCCGATTACTGCCAAATTTCAATGCACTAACTAAATTATATAAAATTAACGTAATCAGTTCTTGAATCTATTTTGAATTTGAAGTTTCACTTTTTTTCGTTCAGTCGGTGATTTCAAAATCATTATTTAATACTAGAATTATATTTTATTGTAATAACACTGAAAATGTCGCTGTTGACTAAAATCGCACAAGGGGATTGTAAGTATTATCCTGTAATAATCGATAACCAAATCTTAATATATTTAATCGATAAGTAAATGGCATACCAAGAGCAGAAAAGCGTAGTACGAAGAAAAAGGGTGTGAAATCGGTACGCTCCACGGTTATGTTGATAAAAAAGCCAAAATCTGCGAAATCCAAGGATTTAACACAAAGGGTATTCCTCTACATGCAGCTGAAGACCATTTCAAACTTGCCTGTTGCATCATATCCGCTGGAGCTGCACCTGCACCATGCGAAGAACACGCTGCAGAGGATGTCGGAGCACTACACCACGGAGACGGTGATCTATCAGAATGAGTTCGAAATGGAGATGCCGGCATTTGCACTGGGCATTATTCAGGATAATATCGATGAAATTAACACGTTCAGTGATAATCCACTGGTCGTCTCACTATATCAGCGCATCCCACGCCATCGCAAGGGTCAACTCATTAAAGTGGACAAACTAAAATCTAATTCCTCAAGTTGTCAATTGGATACAGTGAGAAATGCTAAGGGAATTCCGGGTGGGCCAAGCAACTCAGATGATTTCATGGGCGAGGATGAGGATGATGAGGAATTTGTTGGTGAAAGCTTAGAGTTTCTATCTCGAGGCTATTGTGATTTGCTGCAGCTTTTCCAAACCAAACGCTTCATGAGCAGCATTCAGATTATGCTGCATCCGGAGTACGATCACACGCTAGAAACGGCAACCAGCCAGAAGCGTTCGCCCACCACTGAATGGCACATGTACTCCATACTGCCCATTCTCAAGAAGATGCACTTCACCAATCTGGTCTTTATCACGCTCGAATCCATTTACAATGCGACTGAGGAGCTGCACGAACGCGCTGACCATTTGGGCATGAGTCTTTCCCTACGCGCCACCAAACCAAATCTAAATTTGGAGTATCAAGTGGTGCCACTGTGCACCTTCTACGGCTTTGGCTCGAAGGTCATCAACGAACAGAGCCGCATCGTCGTCTGGGAGAGTATAAAGCGAGATTTGCTTGAAAGTGAGCCACTTGGCGTGGCCAACATTCAAATGGAAACCAATTTGCGCATCTCGGCGAATCATCTGTTCCGTCGCCTGCTAAAAACTAAGGATGTCAATTTCAAGCTGGCAGAGATCAATCCTTTGGTGGATAGTGCATTGATTAATAACTCGCTGCATCGTTACGTTCTCACTGACGAGATGCGTCAGTTACTCGAGGCTTCAGTTGTGCACAATGATTACGAGTTGCTCCTTCAACTCTATGATGAAATTCCAACAAATGTTTTGTACGAGGGCAATATTAATCTAAGCATCTTTGGCTATCCCGATGGTAAGCTATTAATTCTATTTTAGATGTCCCAAAATTTTAATAGTAAAGATTTAAATATTTTACATTTTATTGTGTTTCCATCATAACCCATTATTTTCAAATAAATTTAATTATTTATTTAATAATTTAATCTGCTCAGTAAATGCGTGCCGCTTTGCCAGTGTGCTCTCAACGGTTAGCAGAGATTCAAAGAAGTCTGTTAGATGGTCAGCTCAGACTCCTCCACCAGATAAGCCGATGTTTGCCATTTTGAATCTCTGTTTTTTTGAACCGCTGACAAAGCGCAATGAGCCGCTAGATGCCTACAATGAGAATCACTTTAAAGTCTTCACTCTGCGTCGCTGCAAGTCGATGAATATTCTGAACAATCAGGTGAATCCAAGCGATATTTCAAGGGAACTGTATCGTAACTTTGATGAGTTCATTAAGGGCGTGATTAGTTTCATCATTAAGAATGATGTATGCACCATTGAGAGTCAGCGAAATTACTTCTGTTGCAATTTGGGCAATCTCCGAAATTTGCTGGTAAACATCTGTGGCTCTGATTTCAATATACGCATGCCGACCAAGACCAACATTGAGTTCCGGGTGGGTATCCATGTGGTGAGACTTTGAATGGACAATGATGTCGGCTTCTTTATTTCCAGGAGATGCTTACGCACATGCACAAGGAGCTGATGGAGCGTATTGAGGGTTTGCTCACAAATTGTAGCTGGGATGGACTCAGACAGTGTGCTCTTCGCCAGGACGATGACCACAGGCGCATCATACATCTCTTCGAGGAGTACCGCAACATGTGCCTCACTGGAGACTGTGTGCAGGCCAAGCATCTGTTCACCAATATTAAGGCTGACTGCACAAACAAAATGTTATTCAATTTCTATACTTTTCTCAATGCCGTCGAAAGTCTAAATTTTAAACAGGCTTCAAATTATTTGCTAAATCAGAGTGAAAGAAATTGGCAGGGCGAATACTTTGTGTGTGTATGCGAGCTCGAAATAACCATAGAAATATATATTTATATATATATATATATAATCTCCACACAGATCTCTTTTAAAACTTTATATTGAGTACATGATGCAATTGAAAATGGAGGAGTTGCCAGGAGGAGTTGGCGACGCGTATAGCAATATGATTGAAGAGCTGCGTATTTTCAGCAGCAACAACAATTTGGATCGGGAAACTTGGATTCTATTGTATTGCTTGTATAAGAATAATAACTATTTGCCTGGCATGGAGTTTACCCGCTGGAGATACGAGAATCTGTACGATGTGCCGGGCAAAACAATGCCACTGATTCCCCGCTCAATTTTTGAAACTTTTCTGCCGCAGGATTTGGATCTAATCGATAAAAGCACTCAAACCGTAAAGTTTTATGCTTCCTTCAAGATATTTGCACAGCTGGGCGCATATAAATTTGCAGAGATAGTATTTGACGAAATATCCCCTGAATTCTCTTTAGTTGAAACATATTTGATTCGGACCACATTAAAGATGTTGCTGGGTGAAATTGATAACAATTTCCAACTGCTCAAATTTCCAACAGACAACAGCACTCGCGGAATTATTTTGGTGAGTAGAATAATAGTTTTGGAATTAGTTTTTTATTTAAAATAATAATAATCTGCTGCCAGCGATATTATCAAGCTCATGTCAATGGCAGCGTGGAATACTCTCGTCGTCGCTACGATGAGGCCATCAGATACTTCAAGGATCTGCTGAGCATAGACATAACCGATGCAGAAACTCTATCCCACTTCCACATAAGCCTATTGCGATTGGGTCGTTTGAGTTTCGAAAGTGGGGATTACGAGTTGTCCAAGCGAGCCTTTGAATTGTGTGTGTCGTCTGCGAAGAGTGATGTGAATTTTTTGTCTAATTATGGCATGGGATTGGCACTGTACTATGTAAGCACTAAATTTATTTATTTTTTAAATATTATTTGCTTTATCTGAGTTACAGCTGAACAGACTTGAGGAGGCCATTGAGTATCTGGCTCGCAGCACAAAAGTAAAAACCTTTCTTCCCGATCCTTGGGGCTATTTAGCCACAATTAATTTGCGATTGGGTCGCAATAAGACTGCTTTGAACTGTTGGAAAATAGCCAAAATGGTAAGTGTTTCAAATATTTTTTCACTATAAATAAAAAATTATTTCCTTGAACATTTGCAGTATCCCGAAATACCTCTTAACAAACGCATCTATGTTGAGCTTGAAAAGATCAATTATTCCACTGTTTGTTTATTGGTGGAAGATGACTAATAGACAAAATACAAATTTTTAAGATTCGTGTGAATTTTGTGTAAGATTTCAATTTAAGAATTCAGAATAAATGTTATTAAAGAGCAAGCTTATAAATATATATATATAACATTTTATAAATTGGATGAGTCTGTGAATGCTGGTGCTAAGAAAACTCTTTCGACTTAAAGATTTGCTTTTCTCGTAAGACATTTTATAATGTATTCAAAAGTATATAAAATATAAAGTATATACATACATAAATATGTTTGGGAGTGTGATGTATTCAAAAGTATATAAAATATAAAGTATATACATACATAAATATGTTTGGGAATGTGATTTTTATATGGTAGGTAGTTGGGTTAAGGTTGATGAGTTTTCTCAGATGGGTATACGTTTGTACTGAAAGGCTTATTTGGGAAATGTTTTATGTATTTTGAAAAGCAGCGCAGCGGGATTTCAAACACAGTAAACACTTCAACAAGTTGACTCATCTGAGTAAGCAAAGTCGTTTTGAAGACCATGTTTGCCTACTTAGCATGTTCGTGCTTGTGTTTGAGTTTGTTTTTTCAGACATACAAAATTCGCATATGTTTTTTTTTTAAGACAAGGCAGTAAACTTCAGCAAAGTATTCAAATGGATGCTTAACATTTAAGAAAGATGTCCGTCTTAAATATTTGATGAAATCTTTAAAACGAAGTCGATTCACGAAAGTCAACTTGCGGCCACCGCTTGAAAGTCAACTTGCTACAATAATCTTCCAGAGTTGCGGCTAATTTCAGTTGCAATAAAAATGTAAAAAAAAGAAAAATGCAAAAGCTAAAAAGTAAATAAAAAAATATATATATATATATATTAAGCGAATTGCTGCTGGTAATTAAATCCAGCCGTCTTTTTAAATACCCCAAGGCAGAAAACTAACGTCTAAGAAAGCTCAATTTATTCGATTTAATTTTTGCCCAGTTCTTTTCGTGTTGCTGGAGATGGCCAAAGTATGCATTTTGTAAAATTAAACTTCGACCAAAGTTTGCCCATAAATATGTGGCCGCGTTAAAATACCGGCAGTGTGCAGAAAAAAAGCGAGAACAAAATATAAGAAAATAATAAAATAAATACTTGACCTGTAAGTTCACGCAAAATGCACAAAACTTCATCCGTGGGGTGGGGGGGGGGGGGTCAGCAACATCGACCGCTGCATCACAACGACTTTATGAAACAAGTCAGATCATAATGGATGATTACTGAAGTAATATACCCTGTTACCAAAATAAAAATAGCTCATAATATAATTATCTTAATTAATCGTTAGTTGTTTAAATAAAATCATTTCTAGTCAGAAAATTGTTGCCGATAGTTTGAGCAAAAGCATTGTTAACGATTTTTATATATTGTCTATTAGAAAGATGAAGATTACCAAGATAATAACTGCGGGCAAAACATTATGTGCAACTAATATACTCTACTAGCCATTCGGGGAACGAGGTATAAATATTGTAAATTTATATGCCGCATAGTAAAAGGACTGCAAATGAAAGTGCGCCACGGCTGCGGCGCCATCCGGTCAGGAGGACCAAGTGCTGTGGCAGTGTGTTATTTTTTGGCATACATTGCATTTATGTGTAACGCTCTCCTGAGTCTATTTTCTCTCTTTCTCTCTCTCTCTGTAAAATTCGTAAAATTCGTGTAAAATTATTATTATTTTTATTATGTGGGTCAGCAGCAGCATTGAAAGTTTTTGGCTGCCTTAAGTAAGATGCAACGCATTTATTGGCGCTATTTTACATTCACCATAAGCCATAAGTGTCAAAGGCACAAAATCTGCCATTTGCCACACAGCCACATGCAGCACACAAAACTAACTTAAAATGCAACGTTCACAACTTTAATATAACTTAATCCTTCTGTGGTGTGTGTGTGTGTGTGTGTTTGTGTGTGTATTGTAACTTACGAATTATGGCGTTAATACCATTGTGTGCTTATGAACAATGCAGCGGAGCAATGTGTGTGTGTGTGTGTGTGTGTGAGCTCTTGTTACTTTAGCAAGTTGACTTTAGGGATCATCATTAGAGAAAGTAGCGTATGTGCAGCACATCCTTTGTCCTTTGTTCTCTCAGCCTCTTATGTTAAACACTTGACTATGTCAGAAATTACAATGCTATAAAAAATAATCACAATTTTAAGTAAATTTATAGTTTTAAATTATCTGTTTGCCTTGCTTAACTAAGTTGCAATCACAAGAGAAATAAATATTTGTAATCTGTTGTTATTATTCATATTATAATGTTTTTATTGTGAATTGTTGGCTATCTTTATTTGTGATTCATATTTTCGCATTAATGAGGAAACTAAAGAGCAACACAATGAGACTTTTGCAAATTGGACAGTGACATATTAAACCACTTTGGCAATAATCTTGTCAAAACGTTAAGACGGGACTTTAAAAAAAAAAAAAAAAAATACAAATGGAAACGGAGCTTTGTGCAGACAGGAAATAATTAGAAAAATCAGTAGACAAGGAAACGCATTCAGTTTCACTAGTCAGATACAAAGCATGCAAAGGAATCAGTGGCAGTGGCAGTGGCAGTGGCAGATAGATATACAGATATACACGTTAACATCCCGTCCTGCTTCCACTTATGAGATAGGTACAAAACACGTACACAGCCCGATTGTGGAATACTAAAGCGGAATTTGCAAAATGTCACGTATGACTTTCGTTGGCAACTAAGACTGAAATTTACCACTAAATGACGCTCCGGCTAAGGTGAAGTGTGCAATGCGGGGGCGGACTGGTTACATCAAATTATGGTGAAGTTTGCTCTAAGCAGAGCCAAAAAAAAGGATATACTCGTATCTGTAGACAGAGGGTATCAAGTGCAAACGTGTGCATAAGGCTGTTGAGTTGCTTAGGATACCAAAATACCCTATAAGAATATCCTTGAAGAAATGTTGTCTCTGCTGGCGAAGTTTTCTGAGATACAGATCGAAAGGTTTATTCATTCTGCCCGTTTCAGAAATTGACTTACATTAAATATAAACATTAAATATATTCCATAAAAATGTAGAGCAGAATGAGTAAAACCAACTACTTTTAAATTTACTTGTGGTATTATTTTATACACCAAGTTTGTGGGCTAGCCTTTGCAAAACCGAGAAAAAATGCATAAGGTGTGTCTGGGGGTGGGTCCGTGGATGGGATTAAGGTGTATCCAGGCCAGGAATTGACACTGTATCTTAATGAGCCATTATTCAAGGGTTGCTGGTTTCGATCTGCAATTGCCGCTTGCCCATTGTAATTTCCCATGTTATTAGCCATGAAATGCCCGTAGCTGCTGTGCAACTGCCACACCTGCAGCAAGTGGTGAGTCTGCAATTCTTGCTGTTGCATTAGCTGTCGCAGTAAGTGTTGCAGTTGCACTTCCATTATCAACGGCTTTGGCCTCTCCTGAGGCTGGAACAGCTATTCCGTAGTGCATTGATTTGCCTGCAGCCGCTTGATAGTCGAAATTTCACAGGACTTCTGGAATGTGGCTGGCAAGATTTGTATCGATGCTGGTCAGCTGCAGGTGAACAACAAGAACCGAGTACTTCTTGCCGTTAAACAAGAGACAGTTGTTTTTTTTTTTAATGCATTTGACTACAACTGTGGTTTTTAGCTTAACGCCGAATGTGAGATTTTCCAAATGATGTCGCTTTCAAATGTTCTACAACTGTGAGTAATTTTTTAAATGTAAAAGAAAATTAAGAAAATAATATGACAAAGACAATTCAATTTCCAGTTGACAAATACTTGAGAAAAATAAGCCGAAACAAAGGCAAGGATTTACACACACAGAAACAGAAATGATTATACACACCACACACACACACACACAATTTCCTTATGCTGAAATTTACACACAGAGTGCAAGTACTAATTAATTTGTAGTATGCAGCATGTAAAATTGTCAAGAGCTCTGTCAGCCAGACGCAGTCAGCTCCTTTGTTCAGCAAAATCCTTATCAGCACGTACACTCGAAGGACCTGAAACATTGATTGCAATATGTGTAGCAAACAGCTCAGCGTTTAGGCCTTTTAATTAAAATATTGCTCAGCTCCAGATTGAAGTGAAGTGAGAGATGGGAGATGGAAGATGGAAGATGTCGTTCAGTTTGGTAGGATCAAATTAGTAATTAAGTTCACATGCGGAAGGGGTGACTGCATAAGGGAAGGCAAGAGTATTGTATTATATCAACTGAAGCTTTTTAAATTAATTAAAAGAAAGATATATGAATTACTTTGAGTGCCTTTAGAAAAAAGTAAAATGATCAAAAATATATGCAATTTTAAAATGTAAATTATTTTTTATAAAATTCATGTGTTTTTATTGTGCTTTTTATTTAGATGTGTTAGTCTTTAAATTAAATCAATATTGATTTTTATGTATTACCTTTCAATTTATTCTATCATTTGTGTAGAGGCTACGGTTGATGGAGAAGCTTTAATCTGAGAATGTGACACAATCTTTTAGGTCTCAGTGCAGGCACTCTAATAAATAATTTTAATAATGCACTTAAAATTAAATTTTATTATTATTTTTATTTTATTATATACAATTTTGAAGACGCAGCAAATATGTGAATATTATAAAAGAGACATCAACAGCTGCAAATTCTTAAACTTAACAATTTATTTTATGAAGACGATTTTATAAACCCATTTTACATTTGTCTAATAGATAATATGCAAACAAAGATGTTTTAACATTTTGCAACATATTCAGTAATTGCTTTCAGATCGGTCAATTAAGATATAAATAAAAATGTACAAATATTTGAATATGAGTATAAATACATTAATGGATTTTAAATATGTAGTGTGAAAAAATTAATATAACATTTTAAAATCAATTTCCCATTCATAATATAGCAGCAGATATGGATTTTTATTTTTATTTAAATGATTTGAGTATTTTTTACATCAGTTTCCCATTCATAATTTAGCAGCAGATATGGATTTTTATTTTTATTAAAATCATTTGAATATATTTTCTTTTAGTTTATTGTAATATTTGGAGCTGCAAAGTTGGCATTTTTTGTCAAATTCCAGGAGAGTTAAATAAATCATAGAAAACAAACTTATTGTAAAAAAAATATTTTTGGCACAACAACTGCTTAAAAATCTGTTACTATTTGGTTAATCTATCCCGACTCAGATTGTAAGTAAATGATAAATAATTAAATGAAGTAAAAACCAAACGTTAACCGTCGCAGAATCGTGAACCTGTCAACAAAAAAACATGTTTATGGATGATGAAGGTCAACTCTTTAATCCGTTTAGCATCGGTCCGTCCATAAATAACAAGGGCTATGAATACAAAATTCCAACCAGTCCGACATATCCGCCACCTGTATTCGCTACTTGGCCGCCACCCAAGGAGCATTTCAACAGATTGGTTTCGCAAGAAACGTTCACCAAGAATAATATGAAGATTTCCAGTTCTCAAAGAGGCAGAGTTGACATCTCGAAAGCCATAAATGAAGAGATGGCTGCTTCAAAGCAACAGACAGCAGATGAGCAGCGCATTTATGCGGGTCGCGATTCCAAAACACATTTGTCTGACAGCAAATCGAACGAGTCAATAAAAACATTATTTCCCGTCCGGGCTAACCGATCGTGCTCGAAATCAAGTGTAATGTGCCAAGTGGATAACGTTTCAACTGCCGGTTCCACGAAGAGTGTTCATTCCGTTGTTGGCTCTAAAATGGCCTCCAAGATGAGCGTGCATTCACATGCCTCGTCGCAGCACAAGGAATCCAATATAACACTGAAGCAGAGCAAAGGAACCACAGACACAACTAAAAGTGTGCACACAGAGGTCGATCATGTCCCAAGGGTAGGCGCAGGAACCCATCAACCGAGCAGATCCTCTCTGGCCTCATTGAAATCTCAATCGGAGGAGAACAACGTATCTCGTGTCACACAAAGGTCTCGTGCGAGTGTTCATGAGGCCGAAAAGGTATCGATTAAGTCGAAGGCAAATAAAACTTCTCGCATATCTATCAAGTCCACAGCCAGCGCAAGTCAAGCAGACAAAATTTCACGTGTTTCGATAAAGTCACAAATTGGAGATAATATGTCTTTCACAAGTATCAAGATGAACAATTCTGGAGAATCGATGAGGAAGTCATCGCTGAAGGAGTTGGCAGAATCAGTTAAAAAGGAACTGAATCTTTCGATGCAGACAACCAAATCGCTGGCGGAGAAGGCGGCACTTCTCAGCGATCGCCTCAAAGCTGGCAATGAATCCAAATTTAACCGTTTCAATTCCCTGGATCGTGGCATGTATACAAATGCTGAGCCTCTGAAGAGATGCCGTCAGGATCGTATGGCTTTTTGGCTTAAGGACGCAGTTCTTTCCTAAATGAACTGACTACATTTTTCATTTGAATTATTTTAGCTTTATTTAAGGAACAAATAAATTCAATTTACCATAACCAAATACATTTACCCCACATTTTCGAATACACAAAAAAATGTTCAACATGATTTGCGGTTGAACATTTTGCTGACATTTTGTATCATTAATTTAAATGCGCTACATTTTTGCGGTCGGTTGCGGATTGGCCAGCACATTGTGCACAACACGTTGGCTCATAAAATATGCAGAAACATTTGTTTAATTTGTACCGAAACTCACTAAAAATCAGCTAAAAGAAATTTGTACGGTCAGCAAATTTCTGGCATGCAAACGGATCGAATGCAAAAACACTTCTTAATTAAATATTGTGAAGTATTCAGGTTCTTATCTTGAAAAAGTGCAGTTTAAAAGTGTAGCATATACTCAACATTTTTTAATAGCTCTAAATATTTTATACATAAATACATGATTGTGGTTTTTTTTATAAAAAAATGCGTCGCTTTGGAAAACTTCCGTAACTCTTTTGAAGTGAGGGTATTTGTTTGATAATTGCAGAGCTTTTGACGGGGGAAAACCTTAGCTATCCGGGGCAACATTGTTGACCATGTTGTTTGGAACATTGTGGTTAATTTTATTTATGGCAGCGCAAAATGCTAATTGCAGCAACAACAAATTGGCTGCCGGTTGGCTAATCAGGGTTAGGTTCGCCCAACTCGCCTCACTGGATAGTTTGCGAGTTATTAGAATGCTACATTGCGCTGGGGAGTGGCAATTATAACAAATTGCATGTCAATTTGAAAGCCATTGCGGAAACACTATTCACTCCACAGTGGTTCATAAGTATGGCACATTTAATGAGCGGAGGCCTCTAAGTATGTTCATATGTATAAGCAGATGTTTTTAGTTTATATACAACTCATATATATTTATATATATAGTTATATGCAAATGCAAACATTTTTGTGCTAGTAGTACAATAAAAGAAACAAGTGCAATAATGGCAACGGGCGCATAAAGTACCAGAAATAAAAGTAACTTTGCAAAAGTGCAAAAACCACCAACAATACAACCAGCAACAACAACAACAAAGTCATCGAAATGAAACAATCGCAGCGCGCGGCATGCAACAAAACAGAGAAAAATATATTTAATACGAAAAGTTTTGCAATAACGGAAATGAAATGGAAATGGACGCGCGCCAATAGACATAAATGTGTGCGAGGTGCCGCAGCCGACAGGATACAAATAGGACACGGCACCATCCAAGCACCAACAGCAACAACAACAACAACAATAACAACAACAAAAGTATCTGAATGCAGTCTGTGTAAAAACAAAAGAGCCACAGAACACAAGCAACAATCAAACTCAAAAGTAAAAACTAACAACAATATCCGGCAAAAGCGATTGCACAAAATCAAAGTGGCAGCATCCCAACTGCTCCATAAGAGCAAAAATCAAATATTAAAAAATTCAAAATATGCATGCGCATTGTCAAAGCTGCTGCAATACAAAGTTTTTGTCATCAAATTGCAGTTTCGCCTATAAAACAATTAAATAAATTACTTGCATTCTATGAAGCATTTCATTTTATTTAAAAAGAAAAAACAAGACAAATAACAATATTTTGAACTAACTTTACCATTGCCAAAAATAAAATTTAAAATTCAAAGTTGAGTTATATAATGTGTAAAGTTGATTGATGAATGTGTTAATTTCTTGCTTTGATCACAATTATGTGGAACCACAAATATAATTTGAGTAAACCACCTAAAATATCATAAAGTTTGGCTGCATTTGAAGAGCCCATTCAATTGTGGGGCAATCAAGCATCCACTAATTAATGGCTGCACCACGACAAGTGTGCAAATATGTGTGGGTGTATATGTGTGTGTTTGTGTGTGTTTATTTGGCAGGGTGCTCAAAACCAATATATATATATTGTACACTTACTGGTTATGCACAATTAAAGCTGCCGCAATGCAGATTTACACACGCGCACACACACACGCGACGTCAGTCGAGACTGGACTTCAAAGAACACTTGAAATTTACTTACATACTTCATGTGAATGCGGGCCGCACATGTGGCGTATGCGTAATAAAATTGAATTAACGCTGGGCTGAGCAGCCATTTTGTGGCACATTTTCGCCTTTAGCTTGTGTGACGGTAAATAATGCGCCCAGTTTACTCCAAGTGTACGAGTGTGTGTGTGTGTGTCAGTGCCTTTATTGCCAATAAATGAAATCATAAATTTAAGACAAACTCTACTCACACACACACACTGAGAAGTGGCCTGCAGTGTTGTCAAGTTTTCCTCTGTTGTACTTAAGCAATGGTTATTAGTTAAATTTTGGCCAATTTATTATTGGTTTGATATGATTTGCATGCGAGCGAGCAGAAGGCAATTCAAAATACAAATATTGACACGAGTTTGTAAAGCGGCAAGTGGCGTAATATTGTCATAATTTATAACAAGTTTATATCCATTCATTCCATAATGTGTGTGTTTGTGCAAGTGGACTAAGTCAAGCCTATTTGCTTTCGCCCAAGGCTTTAACAACTGGTTTGTAATTTGGCTCACTTCTTGAAACTACACTCCAAATGTAGTCGATTCCTGCTAAAGAAAATTAAATACAAGTTTCAATTGAACACTTAAGTAATTGCAGAAATAATCTGTAAGTTTGCTAAAATTCTACCAAAAGCATGAAAAGGAAATTATTGAAATTTTGTAAGATAATTAAAAATCGTTGAATAGTCGTACAAGAATTAAATTATTAAATTAGTTTTTTATATTCAATTTTACACGCTTGATTATAAACACACAATAAATGAAATAAAATAGTTTTAAAATATTACAAAAATATGTCATTTGCATTAACTGCTCATTTAATTTTATGATAAGACCCAGCATAATTTGCATATTTTAAGTTATTAAATTTTAATACAAAATGAGCAACATTTTCAATTTACTTTCTCTAAATGCAGTTGATTAACAAGTTCCAATTTACATGGTGCAACTCCAGCGGGATACAATTTTAGCAAATGCAACAATAAAACCATTATGCGTAAAATCATTTTTTTTTTATATTTATATAAAAATTAATTAACTATTTGCATAATGATAAGAGGATGAGTTTATAAATACATAGTAAACGCTGTGCAGTAATGGCAAAATTGAAATGAAAATCAACGCAAAGCAAAGCAAAGCATCCAACATTGATTCATTGTCCCATTGTGCAGCGGGCGCAGATCTGATTTCATGATTTCATAATGAAAGTCAACTGAGTCATTTGTCGTCATAACTTTTGTCATTAGATGGTCGCTGGGCAGTTCTTATGACGCCCCTTTAGAGGATGGCACCAACTTCCCCCTGCTGCTTTTGCTCCTGCTCCTGCTCCTGCGCCCGCTTTTGCTGCTACTACTTCCTCCAGCTTCTGCTGGGACGTGCTGGGCGAACAAAGGCGACGCATTTGAGACACGAGACCAAAGTGGAGAGCCGGCTGTGCATACATTTTTCATAAAATTAGAAATATGAATAAGCGCACACACTAGCCTTCTTTTCTAAAAGATATATATATATATATATAGATATATAAATATTTATGTACATATGTACATATATATATAAGTGTGTGCACTTAGCAGCTGCCTGGCAAGTCACGTTTCTAAATATATCTATGTATGTGTGTGTGTGTTATTCATGTGTCTCTGTGTGTATTTGTGTGTGTGTTTTTGTGTGTCTCATATTGTGAGTTAAGCTTTACACATTTTTAATATATATATTTATAGGTATACATATCTGAAGCAGCAATTCATGAGACTCCTTGAACCCTTGAGAACAATTACAAATCTAAAAATAATTCAAGGGCAATGAACAACGATGCAGTCGAGCTGACTGCAGATTAGTCTGAAAGCAATATAGAATGGGAAAATGTAAAGCCCAAGAAAGCGTAATAAATATATTTATTAATGACAATATTATGCCAGCATGAATCCCAATAAACTGTGCATTGCACTGTTTGTATTCATTTGTTGTGCCCACAAAACACACAACATGAAAAGATCCTGAAGAATTTCTTTCCACAACAAGAGCAACAATTGCAGGAACAGATAAACTGATTTGAAGCCACAACCACATCAATTATTCAGACGCCTAAATCCTATCCAAAGTTTGGAGCCAAAAAAGACGCAAGTATTTTAAAACTGTTGCTGCACAATTAGAAGTGGATGCAGCAGTATCTCCTCATTTAATCTAAATTTCGAAAACGAAACATGAGTGCCACAAGTGCCACATTGCGAAAAGCTGGCAACAACAGAAAATGCCCATTAAGACGATTAAATCGATTAGCATTTTTGTAATACAAACAGACAACTTTTGCATACAGACAGAATATGGCTTCAAAATTTAATTCTAACTTATATATTAAATCTCATTTAAAGTTAAGCATTATTAATAAAGATAATTATATAGAATGCATCTTTAAAATAAACTTAACAATTTATGCGTAGAACAAAGTTTTTTATCACTAGAGTTTAAGCTGTAACCTTTAAAATTAATTTGTTGAGAATATATAGTTTTTTCCATTGGTCATTTTAATTGTTGCGAGCACATAATCCGTCCATAAGTTGACCGGCAAAAGAAAAAAAAAAATATATATATATATATTAAGTAAACAGTGGGCATTACTAGAAATGAAAGAGTTGGCAAATGCAGTCAAAAGTAGTGTGTGTGGCACTGTGTGTGTGTGTGAACTGTGACTGTGCTGCCAGCCTAGACAATTTTAATGGCCATTGTGGTAAATGAAATGCGCTTAAGATTAAATGCGGCGCATGAGTTGAAGACTATGTTAAACCCACAAAGCAAACATAAACAGAAACGTGAAACGACGGAATAAATAGGCAACACCATTGCCAGAATCAAGAGTCGACCAAGTGACACCCTGTAAGGCAAATATATATTAATAAGTTAATATATAATATTAATAATATTTTATAATTAATATTTATGAAAACTAATCAGCCATGTTTGCATTTTCTTTTTTTATGCCAAACATTTTATACTTACAAATCTTTCTTGCAATGGGAGAGCTGCTCTCAGAAGTCTGTTGAATTATAGGGTATACAAAGCATTTCTAACAGCTGCAGTTATGAATCTGACTGGGCGCTGGCGTTGTCACCCACAATATGGCCATAAGTAAACATTTTAAAGTTCAAAGGAAGGTCCTTAACCTGCTGCCAGCGGCAACTGCACTTACTCTCATGTGCAACACCCTCCTCTCCCCTCCCACAACTCTGGGCGCTGCTGTTATTGCCAAATGAAGTAAGTGTTAACGCAAATGCAAACAAATGCGAGAGGCAAAAATATGATGTATGTGGCATCCGTCATGTTGTATGCGGCAACTCCCTGCCACACAAATAGGGTCAGTGCTCCGGGCTCTTGCTTTTTATTCGCTCGCTTTTTATGCTGCTATTAAAATTTACTTTGCTTTAAGATACATTTTGATCAGATACGAATAAATAAAAAAATACGTTTTATTTATGATTATAAATGGCGCTCAATTAATTGATATTTATAAAGAGTGCTATAAATAATATTATGAATGTTTTCTTGATAATGACGTGTTAAATGACAACTTGAACTTTAAGCAGATGCTAGCAAAAATTGCTTAAAAGTTGCCCAAACTACATATAACCAAATTGTACGGATGGCGACATGGCATGTGCTCCATAATTCAATAAAATACCAAAGGCAGCGAAAATAAATTAAAATTATGCAAGAATGCGCCGGAGCAACAAAAAAAAAAAGAAAATTAAAATGTATAAAGAGAGCCACACACAATGAAAGGGGTATGGGGGGGAGGGGGGGAAGGAGTCGAGTGAAGTGGAGTAAAGAACTGGGCAAATGAAACCACCAGCTTTACCCATTGCCACATATTTACTTTTATCTCAGAGCAAGCAGCCAAAGCCAAACACGCACAAACAAATGGGTTTTGTCGGTCTTCGGGGTACAGCTGCTCTGGATGGGATAACAAAGGGGTGACGGAAGTCGGTTCAAGGCACAACGACGGACAGACAATAAATGTGGTGCATGGTTTGCTGGCGCTGACAATGCCCGACGATGATGCTCTCAAATTGTCGGTCGTTTAAATACATTTAAATATAAATGCAGGCAGCGCCGAGCAGCGCCGAGCAGCGCAGCAAACATACATATAAGAAGCATCAGGCGTCGGACACAAAGGACATTGAGCAATTGCAGCGGCTGCTCCAACTGCTCTGGCTGCTCTGACTCCTCTACTAAAGCCTGAGGAGTAAGTGAATATTTCATTCATTTATTTTTATTCATTTGGCATTGCCGCTATTCTATCAGCGTGCCATTTCATGGGTATTTATTTGTGCGATTGTCTGTGCCTGTGTGTGTGTGTGTGTGTGTGTGTGTGTGTGTGTGTGTGTGTGTGTGTGTGTGTATGTGTGTGTGTGTGTGTATGTGTGTGTGTGGATAAAAGCTTGCCACAGACATTTCAAATATACGCGTTTGGTCTACAAGCAAATAAATCCAACACTTGTGGTGCACATTTTAAAATAAGAAAAAATCTTTAACCAGGCTTAACTTTATTCCCCCTGTTGTTACACCTCCCCTCACCAAGCTTCGTCTTCTCAAACGACCAACGCATTTAATTACATATTTCTTGGCCTTGTTCTTGCTGGCTTTTGCTGGGCAGGTCAAATTGGTTGTTGTTGCCGCTTGTCGCTGCTTGGCTTGATTACATTTTCATTTTAATGCACGATTGAAGATGCATTCGGCGAAATTAATTGAAAATGCTGCCGGCATCAGTGCTAATATTTGGCTTTCAGCATATTCGTGCCACGAAATCCATTCCACATCCCTCGACCAATTCCATGTCGACGCTTTAACGCGTCAGACGCTGCATGCCAAATGAACTGCTGACGTATCATTTATTGATTAATGAATTACATCCAGATTGCTGGATTGGACTCTAATCTTGCTTTTAAATCAAACCAACTTTAGTGTCACATTTCTTTTAGTGAACTTAAATGGCAACTGTGTCCACTGTGATGGCTCTTTATGGACTCATTTGGCTACATCCGTGCAACATTTGGCAAGTCGTTTGTCTAGACATTTGACATTTAATGAACTTGGCTTTATGCGAAAGAATTAAACGCTTGACTGCCCGTCAATACTATCTGCAGCAGATTAACTCAATGAAATTTTAGTCATTTATTCCCAATGAGAATTGCAATGTAGCGAATGGAGGAATGGAGGATTCACTGCTCAATTAGAGAACTTGTTGCCCATTTAAATGCTATTCAGCAACTACCAAACGGATATTACAGATAGTTGAAAAAAGGTCCTTGACTCTCTTCCACATATGAGAGCACAAAGTCATCAAAACTGGTAAATGAAAAAAAATCAATTCTTTATCCTTTCACATGTGGAAACTTTCACTGACCCATTAAGCGCACTGTAAATAATCGAATACTTCCTTTTAGTTTGAGTTTTTGCATTTAAATTAAACACATGCAAACATCCGCAAAAATACAACTGCTGAGTACATGAATCTATCTCTGCATGTTTGTGTGTGTATATGTGTGTGTGTGTGCATCACAGGATATATATATGTCCAAATGTCTGATTCGATTTCATCAGCTCAACGTTGTCAATTATTTGTGACAAGCCTGTTCGACTTTATAAACGGGCACTTTAGAGAACTCACTCGTAAGTTGCGTCTCCCCCCCGGGACGGGGTGGGATTAAGACATAGACTTGGTGTCCTATCTTCACACTTCAACGTTGATAAAGTGACATTTATTGACTGTCTGTCTGTAAGTCAGTTATTCGGTCACTTAGTCACTCAGTACGTCAGTCCGTCAGTTGCAGACTGACTTGCCTTCTGGACAATGCCAGGATGTGCCATGCATATGAAAATTTCCTTGTCGATTGTCAATGTTGAAGCTGGCATGTGGCATGACACATGTAAACGCCTCAGTTTTGTTGTCCCTTACTGGATATCTGAACACTTCATAATTGTATAATCACATTATTGTTTTTTATTGTACATAATTGTAGTTTCTTAATTATTCATTCATCCAGCTCAACTGAGCAGCCGATGAAAACAGCTTAACTATTTTTTTAACTAACATTTCATTTGTTTAGAGATTTTATTTATACTTGATTTGCTTTGACAACTTAATAAGTCAATGTTATTCATATCTTGACAATTATTATTCAATTTATATTCAGTCTGACTGCCACATATAAGCTTTAATCAACCTTTCAGCGAAGCCTTTGTTATTTTCAACAGGTAACTTTAAGTACATATAAATACTACAAACTCGAAAAATTATATCTTCTGACTAATTATGCCATAAATAACACATGAAATAAGAATTATGAATAAATACCAGCTGAGTTTGAACAGTACAATTTATACTTAAGATTTACTAATAGAAAGCTCTGTCATTTCCATTGGGGTGTTCCCATTTATTCATCTTACTGTCCCAAAGAGCCATGTTGGTGGGTGGCTTAAATCCCAACCACAACTTAATGCGAATGGTAAGCCATTAGGTGATTTGTGCAGAAACCACCTCACACGTTAACCCGATCAATCACGTCGGCAATCTCCCAGAGCGGAGGCAACTCGTGTAAATATTGTATGCACGTGGCAATCAGAACCGACAGCGCCAACATATCATAATTAGGATAATGCTAAGACAAAGCAGGGAACAGCAGCTGAGCCGGCGTTGACAGGTCGACTGCCTCACAATCCTTCCCCTTGTCATCCCGCAAAACACGTCTTTGACATGCAGGCAGTTTTCGCGTTGGCAACGCGGCGTATTATTAATGCATTTTGATCGTTGCTCAGAACAAGCAATTTTTTTTTTTTGGTTTTCGCCTGTCAGACAATGGCCGCCAAGTACTCAGCTTGAAAATTGCGTTTATTTCCCTTTGTCTTTTGTCTTTGACCATGAGCTGCATTTAATTAACTTGCTCTTTTAAATTATTAATTATTACTTTATGACTTTACAATAGGCTTTACACTAGAACTTTCAATCGCGCGAAACCCTTTGTGAGTATTAAAAAGTTGTGACAATGGCCCTAGTTAAAAAGCAAAACTTAATTAACTGACTCAATCAAACTAAACACAAAATGCACTTGCGCAAAAAGTGAAGAATTTTTTTTTTAAAGTATCGTCACTTATGAGACTTGTGTAACCAGATTAATTGCCATAATTAAGTGGTTGCCCATCACAACGAAGATATGAGTAACTCGGATGGATGAAAACATGCAACTTGACTAAAGCTGTTGCAGAAAGAAAAAATCAAAAGCAAGTGAAAACTATTTGAACAGAAGCAGCTGAATGTTGCACAAAAAGTGTGGCAGTCGAGTGGCAGTGTGGCACAGTTGGGCTCGAATTGAACGGCAACAACGACTGTAATGTAAACAAACAAGCAATAAGGTACGTGGAAATTGCCGCCTTAACTTAGTTTATTATAATGCCACTTGAATGAGTTTGCAGCGAATGCTGTGTGGATGGATGCAGTTGACTATATCAGATATCCATTCATTTATGCCCGCTCCTCGTTGCTCCTCTCGCTGCGAGGAAGGCAACAAAATAATACGAGTACACAAAGAATGTACTTTTCTCTCTCTCTCTGTGTGTGTGTGTGTGTGTGTGTGTGTGTGTGTGTGTATAGCAACGACAATGCCAACTCGAGCTTAGTGTATTTGATTCAGCACCTGGAAAGGGGATCTGGCTTACACAGACAAACTGACAGTAATGCAAATGGGGTTGAGGATTGGGTTCCAAATGGCATTTGCAAATAGCGTCAGACACGTGAGCTCTTTTTGTATCATGTGCCACTATTTACCTTTGTGTGCAATTTGCAATTTACTCAATTTAAATTTCGTCTCTATTGTACCAAAGGCAGCTCGCGACAATGCCAATCGTTAAATCAAGCTCAACTGGATAGAACATTTTGTCACATACCATTCTATGTATACAATGTGCATATTCAAGTTGCACATTCAAGTTGTATTATAAGTATGTATATTATAAAAGAAAAAACATTAAGGAAGTGTAACATATCAAATAGTATTTGAATATTTTTATATTAAATAATTTTAACTACCTAATAGTTCTGATTAAAATAATAATACATATTTTATAATATTTCTTTAAGTTTATGCCTATAATGTGCATATTCAAGTTGCATATTCAAGTCGTATTCCAAATTGTATAAGTATGTATATTATAAAATAAAAAAACATAAAGAAAATGACATGTATCAAATAGTATTTGAATATTTTTATATTAAATAATTTCAACTACCTAATAGTTCTGATTAAAATAATAATACATATTTTATAATATTTCTTTAAGTTTATGCCTATAATGTGCATATTCAAGTTGCATATTCAAGTCGTATTCCAAATTGTATAAGTATGTATATTATAAAATAAAAAAACATAAAGAAAATGACATGTATCAAATAGTATTTGAATATTTTTATATTAAATAATTTCAACTACCTAATAGTTCTGATTAAAATAATAATACATATTTTATAATATTTCTTTAAGTTTATGCCTATAATGTGCATATTCAAGTTGCATATTCAAGTCGTATTCCAAATTGTATAAGTATGTATATTATAAAATAAAAAACATAAAGGAAGTTTAACATTTCAATAGTATTTGAATATTTTTAAATAAAATAATTTGAACTACCTAATAGATCTGATTTAAATAACAAAACTGTACTCGTTGGTATGTGCAGCACATATTTCATAATATATTTTTAAGTAGTTATTGTTTTTTTTTTTTTTTTTGCATTTAATAATTATTTATGGTATTTATCGAACAATAAGCCTGATGTGTTAATCCAGGAAAGCGTTGGAGTGTAAGCCCGGCTGCTCCCTTGATTAAATTAATCATTTATGTATTGTGTGCTGAAATGTTGTTTGATTTTGACGCAAATGTGAGTAAAACACACACAAAAAAATAATAATAATAATTGCATGCAGCAGTACAATAAGTAATATGTGTATGTGAGACAGAGAGAGAGAGAGGGAGAGAAAGAATAACGCTTTGCTGGCTAAATCCAATATTAATTCAATGAAAATACATTAAGCGATTAATTTATATAATAATGCTAAATGCCACGCCCGCTTTTAATCGCATCGATGCAGCGTGCAAATGCGCTTAATGAGTTTAAAAAAAAAAAACAAAATTCTCTCTCCCAGAATTTTGCCCATTTCGATACTGGCAGGCAACCAAAATACATAAACTGCATAAAATAGGCAAATTGAATGGGAAAGAGACTGAGGGGGAAGTGCAAAGTTCGTTCAAGTTTTGTGCCATATTAAAGCGCCATAGTAGAAACGAGTCTATAAATATATACTTTGTTGTAAAGGGGTATCTGAGGGGGACTGAGGTTTTTTTTGCCCGGCCACTTATCGAAAACATTGGCCAACAGCAGCTGACTGCTTTTTGCTTACTTTGTTAATTAAAAATTTCGCCTCTGCTTATTATGTGCAGCAAACAATGAAACGTGAGATATGTAATGAAGTGGAAAATGAAACGACAAAAAAAAATGTGCATCACTACGTATAATGTTAAATACACCTTTTTCATAATTGGCAACGAAAATGAAGAAATATCATATCCAAATATAATTTTTATAAGAGCAATTCCCCAAGGGCGCTGTCCATGTTTGAATGTTAATTATGTATTTGAATTTTCATTGCAGCAAGCATACAATTTTAACTTTGGGCAAACATGTCATTTCATTAAAAGCATAAAACTGCAATTTGATTTTATACAAGCAATTTGAAAAGCAAGCAGGTGTTGAATATAATTACATTTTAATCGACTAAATGTTAAATTACTTTTGAATCTGTTCTTGCCTTGAACTTAATACGATACACAAATTCTCTTATAAATAACCAGATGTATAATTTCAAAAGACAAATTAATAAACTATAAAAGCTGATAAGTTATATATTTATATTTATTATTATCAAAAAATTTAAGTTTTGTCTTAGTATTGTTTTGCTGACTGTTGTCAAGTAAATGCAATCAATAATATATTAAAACATATTTGCATTTTACAAATGCATTTTCATGTTCATTACATTTGGCAACGGAAGTCATTAATTCTTACTTACTTTCAACAGCTACACAAGGCGCGTTTTCTTACTGGGAGAAAAACTAGCTTTTCTCACTGACAGGCGCACAAATTGTGCAGTTCATTTCATTAAAAGTTTTCTACACTTGAAACACTGCCAATGCAAAAGAAATTTAGAAGCTTCCAAAATGTGCAAAACATTTCTTTTAATTTTCTTTCTCTTTTTTTTGAGAGTTTAAACTTTAGTAGTTATTTTTTTGGATTGAAATATGAGTTTTGGGCAAAAACTGGCATGCAAAACTAGCTATAACAAACAATAAAGTCAATTGCAAAATAGGATGTTGAAGATGTCGAATACGTCCAATATGAAAATACTTTAAACATTCAGGAATAATCCGATATGTAACATTGCAGTTGCTTCTTGGTAATGAAAGCAACCTTTAAATCCAGAAGGACTTAATTGAAGATTCTTAAATCGACCACGAAAATAGACAGGCTTTTTACATAGAATTTATTTAATTGTATTAGATTCATCAAGTAAGGTATAAAATTTAGTATATTATATTTTCAGTCTAATCAAACCTGTTGTATTCATTGCATACATATAACTTGATAATTTAAATAAAAATTAAGAAAACACAAGCTATTAAAGTGGTTATATAAAAAATACAAAAATATAAATATATAAATAAATATAATATATAAAACATATATTTCTTTCCATAATTTAATTTCTTTAAGACACATTTTAATAAAAATAATTACTATAATTATTGTATTAATTATAATTATTTTTCTTATATATCGAATCGTCCATTTACTTAAGTGCTCAAAAACTAAAGGTTTTCGCTATTTTCTAAATTAACTTTGGCAAAAGAAAATTGAATTTTAGCGAGCAGAAACTAAAGACAACAGCTATTAATGAGCGAAGTTTTTGCGCTAGTTGCAAGCAAACTTGGCTGCTCGGCGAAAAGCAGTTGGCGACTGCAATTGCTGTTGAAAGGATCCATTGCTGCTTGCCACTTGGGTGGTAAGTGGTAAGTACAAGTAATTTACGTTGCAGCTTCTAATGCAACGGCTGTTGCTGACTTCTGCTTAGTTAATGTTGGCGGTCTGCTTATGAAGTGGCAAAGTTTAAGGCTGCTGCCAAGGTTAAACTTTTGCTTGAGCTTGCGGTTAGCCTGAAAATGATACGGATAAGGATAAAATTATTGATTTAATGTTAGCACAATGCACGGATGAAGCGGTCCTTTGCCGCTAACACTGACAGTAGACGATGCGTCGCCGCTGCCAAGTCTGGCTTGTTTTTTGTGTTTTGGTTGCTGTTGCTGGCAGCAAAGCGGAAATAAAAGTGCAAAGCAACAACAACAGCAACAACAACAACAACAACAAGAACAGCCGCAACAACGACAATGACAAGAACAACTACGGCGACAAAGGCAAAGCCAACAGAAACCACAACAGCGACAATCCCTGCAAATAGTTCGCTGTTTTTATATCTGGCAGACGTGTTTTGTTGTTTTGTTGTCACAGGCAAATGTTGGACATTTTTATAGTTTCGGTCACTGGCAAATGTCAGCGATGTTTTGTAATATTGTTGTTGTTGTTGTTCTTGTTGTTGTTGTCTGCGCTATTGCTGTTTATGTTGCTAACCTCAAGTGAACAAAGGAAACACTGTCAGACTGTATAGTCTGACATTTTATTTATTATTTCCTACTGCAGCGAGGTGTTCAAAATGCCCGCTCCCAAACTGAAATCTCAACTAATTTGCGGTTCATCGGGCCACCAATATTATTAATCAGTTTTGAAAAATTAAGTGCTTTAGTCACTTGCTGTCTGCGCTCTCAAAAAAGGAAAGTATTATACAAACCAAAAAAAAAATAAAAAAAAAACAAATTGTAAGCTGCTTTTTCTCTTCTTTTACCAAACAGCGCGCATTCAATTTCAAATTTCTGTTGATGCTTATTAATATGGACATTTAAATGTAGACAAAAATGCTTGTTGACTGCACTTAATATGAATTTCTGAAATGGTTGTGCTGTAATTCGAGTTCTCTTATTGTCTGAGAATTGTATGACAGTGGAATTAAATTAAATTCTTATTGTGCTATATGCATATTAGCTTGTATAGTTATTTATGTTTATAAAATATTAAATTAAATACGCTCACCTGAAATGGAAGCCTTCAGCACGTTGTCTTACTTGTCTCAACAAAACACTCATCAAATATTAAGCTAAAAAATTTGATTAAATGTGTTTCTTTGTGCATCGAACATGTTGAACATTTGTTATATAAATCGATTGTGCTTTGATCAACAGGCAAATTTAAAAACACTCACATGACGTGAACTGTATACGCAATGTGGATGAAATAGATAAAGATGCAACGTCGTAAAAAACATTAAAATTTTAAATCGAAATACAAGACATGAAAGTTTTAAGCCAGCAGTCAGCATTCAGTATTCAGCATTTGGCGCTCAGGCAGACAAACAATGGCATCCAAGTTGAGGCTCAAGTGCAGCAAAACTCTTATCAAGAAATAAAGTGAAGGAAAAGTTTTAAGCGTCTTTGCACGCATACAATTTCTCATGAGTACCAAAAACAATTTCACAATAAAATATATATATATATATATATATATACACAGTCGTTATTATAGTACAGTAGTCGAGGCGAAAGCCGAAAGCGATTCAACAACGGTTGCAAAAAGAAGCTTAAGCAAAAGGATTTTAAAAGCTGCGCTTCGCAAAGGTTTTTCTCGTCGGCGATGCCATTTTACTAAAAGCGGAAGACAGTTTCAAAAAACAAACAACAAAAAAAGTACAAAAATTGTTAAAAAAAAAAGGAGGTATATATTGCGTGCAACATGGCGGGTGCTTTGGCATAATGGCAGCCTTAAGACTATGTTTTATGCGCAGTTGCTGCAGCTGTTGTCCGGGTCATTGATGTTTTCATTGCACGCCAAACTGTTGCCCCCAAAAACTCGAATGAAATTAAAAGCGTGCCGCCAAAACTTTGCCCATTGCAAAAAAAAGGTAGCTACTCGCTCAACGGAAACAATGAAATTGGCATTCATTTTATTAACTCTTTGAGCCGTCACTCAAGCGAATTGTCAATTAAAAGTGGCACTTTCGCACAGCACTCGATGCACCGGAAACGAAAGAGCTCCGCCAGGTGCCATTTGGGCGGAGAAATCCAATGAGTTCAAATTGACATGCAAAAAGCTTATGCTTTATCGGCAGTGATGGGAAAACTATTAGGCACCCAGTTACAAATGGCATTGGTAGATAAATTTTAATTTTAGCTGCCGCATTTACACAGGACATATGTATATACATAAATAATTTAAAAGACCAGGCGACACCAAGTCAGTCGCTTGGCCATAAAAATGTGTGTTGGGCAAATAAATTTCAAAGTGAAATACTTGTAAATGAAAACAAATGGAGCACACATAAAACAAATACAATGTCTGCTTAAGGACGCGGCCAGTCAGCCAGTCAGCCAGGCTTACAGGCTTTGGGCCAACCAACTATAAGCAAAAATGCCATATTACGTATACGACATTTACGGACAAAGCGCAATAAATATTGTGTGTCAAGGACATTGGCCAAAGCGCTTTTGTATTTTAGCTAAAAATTTTGCTATAAATATGCTATAAATTCATTTCAGTTCACTTTGACCCATAGGCTGGGCTGGTCTGTTCTGGTCTGGGCCCAGTCCAAAGAATACTCGCCCAATAAATTTATTCTATTGGCTAAATGCAGTCGGCTTAATTGATATGCAGCTAGACTAAATAATTGTATACAGGCTAAACATTATTTAACGCAGCGCATAATTTATGCATCAATAAACACAAAATATATGGATAATATTGTTGTTTTCATAATTTAGTTTTTAAATTCAATTCATCCACCACGGACCAAGGGCAACCAATTTGCCAAAAATGCATCAGCCTGGTAAAAATAAATTTTAACAGAGAGTTTGCCAATTTTGTACGCATGTTTAGCAAGTCTAACTTAAATTACATTTTTAATGAGCGAAAACCACATTTTATAATCTGAATTTTGAATTTGATTATTGTTTATTTGGGTTTTGTTTGTCCACCGCAACATAGCTGATTGTTTGGTGTAAAAATGAAAATAAGTTAGCAATAATTATTAAATGGCATTCGCAAATACATTCAAACCGAGCAGCGTTCAATAAATGTTTTTAATTATGCATCCAGTGTATAATACGCTGTTCAGCAAATTTTTCAATTTTCAAAATCAATTATGTGATCTGTTTATGTCGAATAGCATTTGAAGGCAATTGCATTTTGAAGGACAAACATGATATAAAACTGAATAAAAGAATATTTATTTAAATGAAAACATATTTAAGTAAATATTTGAATTCATTACTATTATTATTTATTTTTATTCAAATGCACGAATTGATTTATTACTCAGTATACAAAATATCAAAATTCCAGAAACTGACAAATTATCCACTGTGCGGATTTCTGATTGTCTGTACAAATAAATTGAGTAACTTTTCCTTGCTGCTGTTGATATTTTGTGATTTATTTTAAAATGCGCACAGGTCGAATTTACAATTTAAGAGAGACTGCTTGAAAAAAATTTAAAATGAAAAGCAGCCGATATTAATCTGCATATAAATGAATAAATATTTAAATAATAATTCAAGTCACAATAGATTTCACCTCGACCTCGTTGCCCATAACAGTAATTGTATTTTTTTTTTTTTTTTTTATTAAATGCTACTATTACCATAACATTGCTGCCTCTGGCGTGGCAGGAACCACAGATGCACATAAATTTCATTTGTCGGACAGCTTTTGCCAGTCACCTTGCCACAAGACAAAAGCTACAAAGCCGCATTTAGCTGTGGTTTTTCTACTTTGATTTCGAGTTCCAATAAGTCTGTGTATGATTTTTATAATAATTCATCCAATTTGCAGTAAAAGAATCCATAATAAAAATGAAAATAACATATTTTTGCACAAAAATGCAGCTGCCTGAATTATGTGGCATTGTCATTTAACTTAAATTATTTTCCATTTCAGCTTGTCATAACTTTTATGCAAATGTTGACTTGCGAATGCCAGCCTGACTGCATATATAAAAATGTATTTGCTCATGCAAAAACTTTGTCTGTACATTTTGCTGTAAAGTAGAGAAAAAAGTCCTGAGATTCCGTTGCTTTTTGTGGCAAGTCTTTTAATGAGTTCCACAGTTGCACATTGTTAATAAATCTATCAATTAGTTTGTTGCATTTGGTATTTGGAATTGGAGTGCCAAAATGGATAATATTAAATAATGATGACCCACCTTTGGGTCACTCACTCACCTGTCAAATTATAATGTGAGGCACATTAAGAGCTATGTTCTGATTCCCATCCTCATTTGCATGCTGGCCATGTTGTGGGCAACATAATCAGGAGTGATGACATTGTAACGGGACGACGACGAAGTGGAGCACCGGGATGATCAGCAAAGTGACAACAGTAGCAGGAGCAGGAGCAGGAGCAGATGCAGCAGACTGAGCAGACTGAGCAGCCTCAGCAGCAGCAGGATATCCTGTCACGTTTTCAGTTGACTTGACTGCCGTGGGCGAGTGCGCAGTACTTAACCGTTCAAGTTGCCGGTGTGGAGTCTGAAACTGCAGTTTACCTCCGTTTGCCTCTGGGCCACTGTTGTCAATGTCTCGCTGGCGCTCTTACAGGACTTGGTGGCTGTGGCTGTGGCTGTGTCGAGCTGCATGTTGCTATCCGGTCTTGTAGTGGCGCGAAAATTAAAGGAATTCCGTTATTATTTCGCCTTTTTTCCCGATGCACACTTTCCACACACACACACAGCACTTTGACGCAAATTATGTCGGCGCAGCGAAAACAAATGTTGCATATGCATGCGACACGACATGTCACAAGTGCTTAGTAGTCCCGAGTGCGACAGTCACTCGAATGGAGTCCAACACCAACTCCCCAACTCCCCAAAAACCCCTCACCAACAACCCACCAGCAAACCAACCACTCACATTTAGCACCTAGCGAAACTGAGGTTTTCTCTGACTTCAGCTTGTGCTTGTGTGGGCATATGAGAGTGTATATATGTGTGTGTGTGTGTGTATGTATATGTGGGAAGCGTGAAAGTAATTTGCAAAGTAGACGTTCTGCAGTTACTGCCACAGTCGCTGTCGCAGTCGCTGTCGCAGTCGCCATCGACGTTGACATCGCTGCCTGATGGCTTTCTCTGTTGTCATGGCAGCTCATTATGTGGCGGCTTCTGTGTCGTCATCAAAATATAACGCGGAGAATACAAAATGCAGAATGCAGAATGCAGAATGCAGAGAGAGAGAAGCACTAACAGAAGCGACAATATCAAGAAAATTAAATAATGCAAAAGAAAGTAGCACGAAAACAAATCTGAACAGGACTAAATTAAAGTTCTGATTACGTCGAAATAAGGAAATAATATTTTCTTGTAATTTTATGAGAATGAAATGAATATATATTTCACTTAGTTCATGCACGAATTCATTAGTTGAATACAAAATGCATATTTAAGCTAAATGTAATCACAGAATAACTAAAATTGGAGTTTTTCAGCTGAGCGCACTCAAAAGTGATTTAATTATCTTTTTGTATACCAAGTAAAATATACACAAATTGTGGAAACAACGAAGTAAAATAGATTTTTCTTTTAATTAATTTTCTTCTTTCTTTTTGAAACAAATTTTACCTCAGACACATTTTTGGTTGGTCAATTTTGAAATTGTAAAAGAAAGATTACACCTTCGGCTTATAGCATTGATAGTTTGTGAATGGCTTTGGACAGCAATAAATCCAATTTCAAAGTTGATTTAGTTTTGAACTAGTTTATTTTAGTATTTCTTTAAGACAGACGTTTAAAGCTCAACTCAGACAAGAGTAAAGAGTAAAATTCAGTTTTTTTTTTAGCGATTTGAAAAAAAGTCTGCGACCAGCAGCCATTTATTGATAGTTAACCATTCAAGCGTTTATAGACGCAGACAGACAGACAGGGAGACAGGGAGATCTCCGCTTTTGGTATTACACTGGGCACATAAAAAATGGCCACCTAGCGGGATGCCATTGTCGTTGTCGTTGTCGTTGCTCGCCGGTGGCAGTCAAAAACTGAACCGGATTTAGTTGCCAAACGGCCAAATCGAATGTCACCAGCAAGCCGGGAAAGGGGTTGAGGGAATTAGGGAGCCGCATGCTGACTGCAGTTATCAAATAGAAATGAGTCCGGAGCCAAGTCCGGAGATCCGCTAAGCTTTGCTGGTGTCGTCTAGACGACATTTATCATGCAGCGAGAGGAACCGATTTCAACATGCTCCCGATAATTATTTATAAAGCTCTGGGAGCATTCGAGTCAAGCTTTGTAGTCTATTATGCGGATCACCTCTGCCTCGGTTCCAGGCATTATTAGCACCCGGCTACCATTGGGCTAATTAACCTAAAGGACTTAAAGTACTTTTGACTGGCCCCCCCCAGGCGATACATAATAAGCCTGGCTGTTTGTGTATTGGCTGTTGATTTAAAATCAAATTTGGCCTAATGCTTGCAGTACTTGTACTGTTTGAGCGGCCATTATGGCCAAAAGGGGTTGAAGATGGTGCTGCTGCAGGTGCCAATAATTGAAAAACTTTGGCCAGCCTACTTACTAATTAAAAGTTTTTGGCTTAGCAACATCAACACACAACCCCCCCTCCTCACCACCCCTACCCTTGGAATGATGGCATAGCTACTGTTGTGCTGGGAATTCAACATTATTTGAAATGAGGCTTTGGTGTAACAATTGTTGTTGCTGTATTCCAGTTTTATACTTGCCATTCTTGACTTGGCTTTATTAAATTAAAAGTTTCAACTCTTCGGCTGGTGCCAGGCAAGCTGCTAATGCGATTATGTGCGAAGCGTTCAGTGTTGAATTATGACAACAATTTGCGTCAGCACGAAAACAATTGATGGCCAAAAAGCCAAACTGAGCTGAGTTCAAACAGTTGCAAGATGCATTTGTCGTTGTCGGCATCATCGCAGTGGCAGTGGATCACAGCAGTTTAATGTTCATTGGGAGGAGCACAATGCAAAGCCATCATCCCAAAAGATTCCACAGCAGTTGAGCCGGATTCGGAACTGAGCAGATATAGTAGTAAAAAGACAGCTGCATGTGGCACGCCTGCTAATGAAATTGTGCATTCAATCGAGTGGAACGATGGGAAAAGTCAATAAAATTGATGTAGCAAACAGCGGGGCATGCAGCATTTGCCAGAAAATGCAAAAGGCAGGGCAGGGCAGGGCGGGACAGGAGACAAGGACAACGGGTCTGCAAATGAACTTGACGACAAAATGGAAATAGATGATGGAAATTGTCTGTGGAAAAGCGCACTAATCCAAAAAAAAACTTATTCGGCGCACTGAAGACTGAAGATGTTTCTGTGCCGAAAAATGCAAAGCTGGCGATGGGAAATTAAATAAATATTAAGCATGCGCCATGTTGCCCTTTTGGAAATGTACAACACTTTATGCAGCGAATAACTGTTATATAATTCAACGTATTCCAATGAAAAGCAACTTAATAAAAAATGAAAAAAAAAAAAATTGTAATTTGATAGTTGACACTTTTATGAGTGTTATTTAAGATAAAGACCAAGTGGCTGGTTGCCGCAGAGGCTTACCTTAGGCCATGGCATGCGGAGAGTGCACTCAGCTAATAAATCTTTAATACGCCAACCTTTTGCAGTGGAACACTTTCATTTCAAGGTTGTCTTTTCAACTGCCAACGAGGCGCGAGTGCTGTCAAAAATATTTCTTGAATAATTTGTGTTCTGCCTTACCGAATTTTTTTTTCCTTTTTTTTTTTGCTGTATTTTTTGTTTGTTGCTTCCCATATTATTTTTTTTACTTTTTCATTTCTTCCTCCCACTAACCTTCATCAGTAAGCCAATTACGGTATTAAAAAAAAAAAAACGTAAAGTTGAGGCAAAATGTGCACCAGCGGCGACTTGAGGCGCAACAAGGTCAGGTCAAACGTTGCCCGGCTGTCCCCAGTCGACGGTCGACAGTCCGACAATCCGACAGTCCGACAGTCGACGACTGACTGACTGCATTTAAATGTAAATTGAAATTAACTTCGCTTGAGAAAAGGCACAAAATGGCCAAAATGTGAGAAGGCGGCCATTTTGATGTGGGTAATGTGTCCTGTTATTGTTCGGCCTTTGAAGTGGTCCCAAAACGAAACCATCGCAATTGCAGGATTTCGCAATATTGATGAATTTTACATCTGACAGCCACTCAACATACTCGCACATACACCCACTGACAGTCATACTGAAGATTAATGCCTATGAAATACCTTTCGTTTTATTATTGATTAAATTGAATTGTGTGCCGAAGATTGAATACCATCGCTGTCACATGGCACATGGCACAGGTATGAACAAATATTATCAACAAATTCAAGTCCAATTTTAAAGCTTAACGGAGACAATTAAAGTTGCTCCATACTCGAATCTTTGAAGGATCATCTTGAAATATATTTCTGCAAAGGCTCACATTTAATTAGTAATACAATATTTCCAACTTAAGAAAAGTTATTTTTATGCATACATGTGTGAGTGTAATTTAAACTTGGCTTCTTTTAGGAAATCCAGTTAAATATATAAATATATAAAACAAAATTCTCAATTGCTGTAGGAAGAAGTCGGGCACTTGAGACTGACTCCATGATTCTCATTCTAATAACCCTAAGTGCTTTCAACTTTCAAATTGAAAAGTCAACAAAAAGCATAGCCAAATAGCAAAAACAACAAATAGCAAAAGTTAAGCTTGAGAGTGAGTGAGGGGTGGGTGGAGAGGAGTGGGGAGGGGTTGAGAGTGTGGCAACAGTGGTGGGGGGTGGGGAGGAGTCACGTTGCATAGGATATGACGCGACTTAAAATTACAAAAGATTAAAAGGCGAAATATAAATATTTATCTGCGGTGTGGACTCGCCGTTGACAGTCAAGTCAAGCCGAGTCAAGACGAGTCAAGTCAAGCCAAGTCAGTCATCCAGTCGGTGGGTCAGGCAGAATGTGGCTAAAACAAGTCCAGGAGTTATGCATGCAAAATAGTGCCAGGAGCCGGACACAGTGTCAAACAAGGACACGGAGCAGTAGATGCACAGTGGGAGCGAGGTTGGGCAAAGGACTTCCGCTGGGAAGTTGTGGTGTAAAGGTGCCTTTGTTGGACGACATGGCGCTTGCGACATTTTGAGCTCATGTAAATCCATTTTAATTAATTCGAGACAAAGGTTATATCCTGGCATAATAATGAACTGAGACACGGGTGGGTGGTGGTTAAAACAAAACACCTTTAGGTGAGCCCAGCCTCGGCTTTTCTAAAGGATTTGCATTTCATTTCAAGTGGATGAACGAACGAATGAATCTGAATCTGAATCTGAATCGCTGGTCGGTTGGTCGGTTGGCCGGTTGGCCGGTTCTCCAGGCCAGGAGCCAAGGACTTTGACAACTGTGTCGCTTGACTGATGCTTCATATTAAAACTGTGAGATTAGAATAAATAGAGAAGTACAAGTCAGCAGCGGGAAATGGCTGCTTAACCAGCTGACGATGCTGAAGCACTTGCTCAATGCCTCAATTGCAGAAGCTGAAGCTGAAGCTGAAGCTGAAGCTCAAAAATCGGCAAATTTGATTACGTTAAATTCGAATGCTAAGTGGATTTGAATATTGATTGCAGCTTAGTCGCCCAGTTCACCGAAATCGTTCTATTTGCATATTGCTTTTTGCATGGCATACACACACACACACACACACACACCGAGACAGACACACTCAAGTGGGCAGTAAAGTTTTGTATATAACTTATCCGCTTTGCTTGACAATTTTGCGTAAATCAGCTTAAAGAAATTACAGACAAGGACTACTTGTGCACAGGACTTAAGTGTTTGCCTCAGGAGACGCAGTCACAGCCGAAAAACTTGGTATCCATCTCCGTGAAGAGGTAAATGGTGCTGCTGCTGGCGAAATTACGAACACAGTAGACAATTGACGACATCGACAAATCTGCACTTGCCTAACTTAATTACGAGAGTAGTGCAAATTAAATAATAGTTTCTGCCCAAAACTGCAGAGCCAAGGCGGAGCAAAGTTTTCCATTCCTCGCCGGGGCTCAGTCGGAGAGGGGCACAAACGAAAAGACCGATGCCAAAAGTGTGCAAAGCAATTTGGTTAGCTCGAACTCAAAGTCATAACCATTTGGCAGCCGTCCACCGTTAACAGGCCACATCATTTATGCTTTTAAGCTCATAACTGCCTGTAATTAAGGTATGTTGGCCAGGCCAAAGAGAGAGGCAAATAAAAATTTCGATATCGGCCCAGACAGGCACGACACTGAAGCACACAGGCAAATTGGCTGCATACATGGCCAAAATGTGCATCTGATCTGAGATGCCTTTGACCTGTCATTGGCAACAAAGAACCAACAATTTGCTGACTGCTTGCCTCCTAGACAGACAGACAGGCACACACAGGCACACACACACACATGTGGCATCAACATGTGTTAGTTGCACAGAAACTGTATTTAACTTTGTTGGAATTTGCCTCGAATACAAAAACAACATTCGCAAGACCAAAGTAACTATTTACGCAAAAACACAAATTATTGCTTATACACTTTTTGGCAACGCATACAAAATGTTGCCAATTTGCAAACTAAAAGATGAAATAACGTTGCAAAGTTGAGAATTGCAAATAAAATGAAAATACACCAAATGTGCGACAAATTTGTTTTTAATTTTCCGCTCTGCTTAAACATGAAAATTGCAACTATAAAGGGAACTACAAAGAGAGAGAGAGAGGCATTAAAGGTATATCGGGTATATCGCAAGAGAGAAGGACTAAATTAAAAAAGCATGCAAATCCTCGTACGAGGGGGAAGGCAAAGGGGAAGGGGGTACAAAAAAAAATCAAATTTGCATATGCATTTGTTGTTGGTATTCTTGTTGCCTGTTTGTGTAGGCGGCTGCCTAACAATAGAGCTTGAAAGACTGCGGATGTTGCACAGCAACACACACACACACCCACACACACTCACACACACACTGACATATTCTGTGGAATGTTTTGCATGTTCTTTGTCAGCCATTTTTAGACACTGAGTAATTGTCAGCGTGAGCCTTGCACTTTAGCTTATGGAATAATCCTTGAACGAGATTATTATATCAACCCAGATATTCTGATTAGTTTCCTTCCTTATGCACATATTTGCAATATTCTTAATCGATTTAAATTTATTTTTAACTTATGTAAATGAGTCAGAATTTTATGTTTACATTTTTCTACGTTGAACCTATTAGTTTTTTTTGCTCAGAATAAATAGCAAAGTCGATTTAACGATTTTCTTCTGTCCGTTCTATTTTGTCCGTCTGAACGCGAGGATTCTCAGGGATTAGTACTAGACTCCTCAAATATGGAATATTTTATCGGGGGTCTTGTGCACTTTTGGAATATACAAAATATACAAAATTATAAATAATATTAAATTAAATATATATTTATACTTTGCCCAGATTAAGTATATTTTATGTTTTCGCAGAAACATAACCGATTCGCTAATATCGAAACGCAATTTAAAAATGCACAAATCGTATAAGAAATACGCAAGCAGAAACGGTAAACAGATTAAATGAGTCCTCTTAAATTCTGGCTATATTTGAGTGCCTCAAATATTTAAACTGAATTTTAGAAATAAAACTTTAACATATTTAAGAGCTGTGTCTCTTGTACGAGCTCTCTCTCTCGTTGGAAACATCACTTGTTCATAGTAAATGCGAGCCGAAAAAGTTATTTTATTCCTTAACTTGCATTGTTTACCACGATTTTGGAAGCCTGTCACTTTCACGCTAGAATTAGAGAACTCTTTACACTTGGAAAAGATTCAGCATCAGCATCAGCCTCGCCTCAGCACGTCTGCTGTGACAGCTGTTGAAGTTGGCTCTTTGTGCCGTGGGTTAAAAGCAACTCAAATTTCATTTAATTTAGGTACTTATGTCAATATGTACAATGTGTCTGCATGTACATTACCATACATACATACGGACATACATAAAATGTATATACATAAATAATTACAGGCTGTGCTGTGCCGCCCGTGTGACACTGTCCGCATTCGGTAGGCAGATCCTGGGCATGCGGCACTGCCGGATCGTGGCCCAGTGGCGAGGAGAACGCGTCTCGCATATATTAATAAATACAGATGCGCCGATGAGACGCGCTTTTAGTATGAGGATAAGTGGGGCGTGAGTGGAGCGGTCTCAAACGGATTCCCAGACACGTTTGTGTCCGCGCCACCACACACAGCGCGTATGCGTAATTTTTTTCTCCGCGAAGCATTCGCCAGCATGCGTGACAATGAAATCGAATTTGCTCATTAAAATGGGAACAGTTGCGACGCCGAAGTGTGACCAAAGATGTCTGCAATCCTTAACCGTCACCTGGCAGGGCACTGGAATCTATGAGGCATTTGTTCCTTTGAGCAGAGCCGAACAGAAATTTCAGAGAAATGAAAAAGAATAATTGATTTTTCAAGGCAAAGCAAAGCAAGTACATATTTTAATAAGCGAAGCAGTTCCCACACACACACACACACACACATTAATAACCACAAGCACATACGTGTGTGTTTTTACTTCTTAGAAATGTATATTTTGTTGTGTGTGTGTGTGTGTGTGTGTGTCTCTCTGCACGTTGTGTCTTTTATGTTGTTTTTGTACCTGTTGTTGCTGCTGCTGTTGTTGCTGTTGTCTTTGTTGCTGTTGCTGTTTTTGTCTGCTTTACTTTGACTTTGTTTCACTTTCTTAATTAACAAGCAAACTCTGCCTCATGTCCTGGATTATCTTTCTTGTGTGTGTTAGCCCTAAGCACACTTTTACATCTGCTTGTCGCTGGTGCCTCGATTGCCTCTGTAAACTTGTTGAATCAGTAATGCGACTTGTCTGCTGTCATGTTGCTCTGTCGTTAAAAAAATATAATATTTATTTAAAAATAAATAAGCTATATAAATCTCAAATTATCCAGACAGCTTAAAAGGCATGCGAAATATACATTTGAATTTTTGATAATCGTATATTTATGTTAAAGCATGTGTAAAGGGATGCAATATCAGATGGAATGGACTAAATGTTGTATAACGAGGAAAGATAACTTTTAGACGTCTAAGGATGGGTCTAAGCTTTTCTTAGCAGTAACGATACCAGACCTGCTCCGCTTATTAACCGCAATAGCTTTTCGATGATATACGAGGGTGGTCTGAAAAGTTTTCGACCTAAGAAAAATACAAGACATTTTTCTGATGTTTTATTTTTTATTTTTCAACATTGTCTCCTTGTAATTCTACACGCTTCGTACATATATAAATTGGGAGTTCTGCACTGCGACCTATTGGATCTATTGTGCCCCCTTCTGAGCTTATAGCTCCTCCATCAATCCCAGTTCCTGCACGAATGCCAGAATCTTTGATGGCTTGGGGGCTTCTATGTTATCGACACTCATAACATGCATGTGCTGCATCTTTTCCTGGATAAGGCGATACATTCTATTAGTTGAAGACTACTCCTCACCTTCACAGAACCTACACTGATTGTTACTATAAATTCCCAGTTTGGATAGGTGATTTTTTAGTCAGCAATGTTTCGATAATACTATGACCTCTTAAATAATACTACGCTTGAATTTACAAATACTATTATCGAGAAACACTTCCCCATAAATTCTCATTTATAAAATAAAACACCGATCTTTGAAAGCAATTCCTTCGTAGTTTTTTCTCTCTTCTTATTGGGTTTTCAATCATTTTTATTTTTGACTCACTTTTTTTAATTTAATTTTTCGTTTTAAGTAAGTGTTGCATTTTATAATTTATTAAAGAATCTGTGACTAGATAGGATATACAAATACCTGACCAATTCATTTTACAATCAATTATCATTAACAAGAATAATATTCTCAACATGCAAATCCAGTGGGTAAAAATTACAAGTTGTTCGGGTGACTTGGTTAAATTTTCAATGAATGCGTTGAATTGCACCCCAGAAACGGGTCGCTTTAAAGAGTTGTCAATGACTCCGCAGGATGCTTTACATTTCGCATTCATGCAAAGACATTTAAAGCAATTACGCCCCGGGGTATTATTCAACTGCAACTTGCTGACACAGACACACATTTAGTTACGGCGACAGCAAAAAGCAAAAGTGAGGCAAGCTCCAGTTGCAGGACTTAGCAACCAGTCAGGAGGAAGCAGGCAGCAGGCAGCAGCCAGAAGTGGAGCTGAACCTAAGGCTCGATGATACTGAGTCAGCAGAAAGAGCATCGGGCATGCCGCAGAAGCACCAAAGTAGAAATAACTTGCGGCATGGCACAGAGACAATAACATTTAAATGATTTTAATGGCAGCTGTTCGATTTTATTGACTGCTGCCACTGCCGCCACTCCCCGGTACTCTTGAATCCTGACGGAGTCCGGCCATTGTGTGAACATGTTATTTGCTAACTGAGAGTCATCAGTGGTGAGGATAGCATAGACAGCCAGAATGCCAACAGAATGTTTGAAGGTGGTCGCATAATAATAAAAATTATTGTTACTAGCGGCCAAAATGTATGTCATTCGGTTGTTCCCATTCCCATTCCCATTTCCATTCCCATTCTTATTCTTATATGGTATATACTTATTGCTGTTGTTGTTGTTGTTGTTGTTTCCACACCCAGCGGCAATTGAAATGCGCAGCGAAGCGAAACTTGCTCAAGTGAATGCAATAAAAATATCTAAAGCCAAGCAAAATGCTTGTGGCTCTCCGGCGTAATCAAGATTTTACTGGCACAGTGCAGGAAGCTGTCGCCCAGTTTGTTGCAGCCTGCAAAAAAGGGGAGCAAATTGGCAACACTTTGCCGCACATTGGCCCGAAATCAAAGCGTGCGCTGCAAGTTTGCTCTTTATATAAATTTCGATGTGTAGTTGATAAGAAAATAAGCGTAACGTATTGAAAATTTAAAAATTTCTAATTTAAAGAAACACAAAACTTTTGTCAAAAAGCAAATAAAATATTTATTATTTTTACCTTAGAAAGATGGCTAAATTTACATTTAAATGTACAAAATTGATCATCTTTTCTTTATAAATCAAATACAAAATCAAGTACAAAATTGATAATCTTTTCTTTATAAATCAAATAATGTACATTTTTTTCAGAATATTCTGACTTGCTTGCCTATGCAAATCAAGCACTTATTAATATAGAGATAGATGGATAAGAACCATTGTCAACAAAATTACTGCAGAAGCGATTGTTCACAGGGCGGATTGGAGAGAATGTCTTGTGTAAATAATTCATAGGGCTATGGTAGGATATAGTAGCAAGGATAAGGGCGTGGCAACTCTATTCAGCCGCTTACACAAAACCATCATTGTAATTTCACAGTCAATTTAAAATTAATACGCGCATGTCGCAGTGGTTCTCCTGGGAAGAGTGGGAAACGCCTTTGCAAATGCAAATTGCATTTCGGCATAATACCAAACGCAAGTCTGACGCAGCCAGGATAACAGGACAGATGGGCAGATGGGCGGAATGGGTGTGCACACACACACACACACACACACACCCATAGGTGCTAACAACTTTGAGGCAGAATATCTGTTGAGGTCTCGGTTCGGATTGTAGTTGGGTTTCTAGGGAAATGGGTTTTTGGGGAGGGGGGTTGTAGGCAAATTCTCAGTTAAATGCGCTAAGGCGTCTACAAGGCGACTGCGTCTACGGAGCAACTGCGTCTAGGAGGCAACTGCGTCTAGGAGGCAACTGCGTCTGGTAACTGCTGAACGACTTTGTTTGCAGTTCAGTTTAATTAAAATTGAGGCTAGTTAAAATTGAGGCTAAGACTGGGGCATGCTCACATGATGCATACGGCTTGCCGGTTTCTGCGTCGAACATGTCTGAAAGTTTAATTGGAGCACAGCAGAGTTGACAACATTGCGAAATTAACCCGTCGAAAAAGCAGAAGCTTAACAAAATGTTATATTCTCGCCAGTTCACTTCGCTGCATTTGTCGTGTGTAAATGAATTTAATTTTCTGCGCTTCCAGAAGCATATAACAAATAATTAATTAATATTAGAGACAATTTTCATATGTACTGCAAACCCTTTGCTCAAATCATTTCTTCCTTAAGGGAATCATAAAATATGTTCCATTTCTTGAATGGTTGTGTTTGCTTATAATTACTTGTAAAAGTATGCAGCTGAAAGTCCCCGCTGACACTGCTAGGGATTTTCTTGTAGATGAGTAATATTTTGTACTATTACATAAAATATATATGTATGAAATGAATTAAAGAAAGTGTTTGATTTATATTTAAGAGTTGGCATACATAATCAATTGACACAGATTTCGTAGTATTATTAAAGCATTAATTTACTTTACCAATAACCCAATCTCTCACAGAAAAAAATATGATAAATTTGATCTCACAGAACTCAGACCCAAATTTGAATCGTATTCTGTGGTGTTGCTGAGTTTACATCTGGTCATTTGTTGATAAATTGCGAACGCAAAAGCTTCAATGCCAAAATCAAACACATTTAACAAGTCATTTGGAGCTGAACGCCCCTCACTTGAGTTGTCAATTGGATGCACCCCATCCGTCGGAAATCGGAGCTGGAGCTTCAACTGCAGCTGGCAAGCAAACACTTTGGCAATTTGACTTTTGGTCAGCAGTGTCAACAGCATCAAGTACAAACACACACACCAAAAACACTGACAGAGGGGACAGACGGACGCACTGGCAATCAATGAATGGGAGAAAGAAATGGGAAGTGAGAGGGGAATTGAGAGAGGAAGCAGGGGTAAGCAGATTGTAAGAGACTGCATACAGAATGTCTCGATGTTGGTACATTCATTAATTTTACCACAAATTTTTGCAATTAAAGTTTGCTGTTTGTTTATCTGTTTTGCCACTAGCCCAGCGAGGGAGAAATACAGAGAGAGAAAGAGAGACAGAAAGAGACAGCGTGAGTTTGAGGGAAAGAGCAAGAAATAGAGAGAGAGAGTGGCATGAAAATCAAGCGCACTGAACACGAAGTCAATAAAACTTTTGTGCTACTTAATGCGAATTTATAGTGTAAACATGCACACACACACACACACACACACACACACACACACATATGCACCCACAATTTGGCCGGGAGATGCTCTGCACGGCTGGAAAGGACACTGACTGTCGTTCGTTGTGGCTGTGCTGACAAAAACGACAAAATTGCGTTACCAACAATTGCATAACAATCATTTCAAGTTTTCCGCAAATTGTAAAAAAAAAAGTTTTTATTGTTATTATGAAAACTAAAAGACAACAAAAACAAGCAACCACATTGGCAACACCAACCAGCAACACCAGCAGCGGCATCAGCGCTTTACTTGCTATTTGGTCTGTGGTATATAAAACAAAATGGCCGCACATCCTTTTGCCAGCGCTCATTTTGGCACCCCGACAATGATGAGGACGACGACGACGATGTCGACGACGTGGACGACTGGCACCGACATTCGCATAACTATGCAAAATTGTTGTCCTTGTCCGCTGGCATTGTTTTGTTTAGCTTCTGATTTTGCTTTTGTTCGTGCATATGACTTTGCTTGGAGGTCGCCTCAACTAACAAGGGGCAGACAGGATTTGCTGCTGCTGCTGCTGATGCTGCTGCTGCTTCTGCTGCCGGTTTGTGGTGGCAACTGTACGTCAATTGCGGTCCGTTTTGTGGCTTCCGTTTGTTACTCGCAATTTCTTTTCTGGCAATGCCAAACTATACAGAATCTCTCCATTTTGGGCATCGTCAACGCCACCAGCCACCAGCCACACCACCAACACCACATTTACTTCTGCTGCTGCTGCAGCTTCTGCTGCTGCTGCTGCTGCTGCGGATGTCTGACAACAGTTGACAACCAACTTTGTCTGGCTGCTTGCAACTTTTACAACTTTGTCCGGCCTTGTCTTTGTTCTAGATGATGATTTTTTAATTGCAATTGCTTTTGCATTGCACTCGAAATTTTGCGATTTCTCGCTTCATTAACAAAACACTCGCTTTTATCATCATCATTTCAAATATATGTTTTAAGCGAACTTTCTTAACTGTTATGGTAAATGTTTAATAATTTACCCTAATACTTGAGAGTACAGCAAAAATCATTTTATTGAAATAATATTAATATTTAATTTTTGCATAATTTATGTTTTGATCGCAGTTGACCAGCTGCAGCATCGTTATGCCTTTAATAATGTTGATGTTGATGATGATGATGATGATGATGATGATGGGTGGAGGGAGGGTAAGTTCCATAACGGTTTGCGACTAATCTGAATTTCGTATTTTGATTCTGAACGATTCTGGACATAATTATTTGCCCGTCCATTCAATATGCAATAACGTTTGCCTCAAGCCAGCTGAAAATGCTAGAAGCAGACAGCAGAGCTGTCGGTGGGGGATGGTGAGCTGAGGTAAGCCAGGACTTATTGGGGGCAATCTAGTTATGGTGCTCAGTTCATTGGCGTTATTATAAGCAGCTGACGCTCATTGGTAGTGCGAATTATGCATGCGCCTTCAGTACAGCGTCTGGTCTGACATGGCTGATTGGCCAATTGAGCAGCAATTTCAGCAGGCGGCTGCTGCTCCTGCTCCTGCTGCTGCTGCTGCTGGCACAGCTAATTCGTCTAGAGGAATTCGCAGTCATTGCTGTTTAGGGTAATTGAATTACTAATTTTGTGCTCCGCTCTGATTTATGTTTATTAATGTGCCCGTCGAATCGAACACTTCACACAACATCGGTGAGAAACTTTGTCTGGCAACGTTCAGATACATTTATGAATCCGAATTTATTTCGTATGATTAGTAAATCTTGAGCTGAGTTGAACGCAGGTCAGCGAATGTGACTGCAATGCATAACTTGAAAATATCTCAAAAAAATAAAAAAGAAATGTTAAGTATATAATACAAAATACAAAAACAAAGCCGCACAGAAAAGCTTCGAGCAAAGAGCAACATCAAAATATTTTGGAAAATTTAAACAAACTCTAAGAAATAAAATGGACAAAATGCACACATGCGTAAAGAGAGGGTTCAGTAAGAAAAAAAAAGAAAAATAGAAATGATGAGAAAGATTTGTATTTTGTGAAATATCAAAACTTAAATGCTCTTAAAAAAATGTGCTACTGGCAAATGCAAAATATTGTGAAATATGTTTTATTTAATGTCAATGCAAGTTTATCTAAAAAATGTTATTAAAATATAAATATAAAATATAATAAAATAAAATATTGTAGTCAAATGAATGGCTTATAAAAACATTTATGAAATCAGCAGTGTTTGGCAAAAGTGTATAGCAAAGTCAATAGGCGATTTTGATTGTGGCTTCCTTAATGGATTTCTTGGCATAATTAACCCAAATTGGTTAGGGTCAGAGAATTGTGAGGAATATGAAAGTGTTGATGCTACGGCAAGTGGCTATATACAATACGTACTTATATATTTATATTTATATATATATATATATTTATATTTATATATATAATACAAGTCATGCGTGGCAATTTCGCAATGGCAGCTGCGTTTATAACAATATGGCGTAGCTTGCCACAGAGGAAGCTCATTCAACGACATTTCTCATGCGTGTGAATTTATAGGCAACCCAAAAACGAAACCGAATCCCGAATCCCGAACATAATTTGTTAAGCTGGCGTTTTAAAGGCAAACACTCGGAAGTACTTTAACTATTTGCAATCGCAAAAAGCAAAAGTTTCTGCCACACATAAATCATTTCCCCTTAGCTTTTATGTTATTTAGAGAAAAAAAAAAATAAAATTGTTTTATTGTATTTGCCAAGTATTTGGCATAGCTCGAAACCAAGGCTGTGGTCCGTGATCAACCTAAGCACGCCTGGGAAATGTCGTAATAGCGCCTGATGCTCCAATATAAAATACATGAAACTTACACACACACACACACACACACACACAGAGACAGACAGAGTTGAATATCTATGTGCAAATATATCTGTTTCAATTTGCATATCTTTGATTTTCAGCTTCTGTTTGGCTTTTCACTTGCCCTGGAAAAACTTCTAAAGCAGTTGTAGTTGCTGCTGCCATTGCCATTGCTGCCACTTCTGTTGCTGCCACTTCTGTTGCTGTTGCTGTTGCTGCCACTGCTGCTTGTCAGCATAATTCTCCCGTGACACACAACAGTGCCACAAACTTTAGTGTTGAGCTTAAGAGTTTCTGGCATTGGCCTACGGGATTTGTGGGTGTGCCTCTGCCGTGTGGCTTTACAGTCGATATGCGTTACTAATGCGTAAAAACCATTTCATTTTACGTTTGACTAATAGAAAGGATTCATTATGAATTATACATATATGTTGTCTTCTGTGTGTGTGTGTGTGTGTGTTGAGCTCGGCTCCTTGGGTTTCGGTCAGCTTTCACCAGCCCTTTTGGACTATGTGTGTGTGTCTATTGGCAACTGTGTGTGTTTGGTAATGGTATTGTAATTGTGAGCTTTGGCCTTGGCTTTAGCCCATTTTGGCCCTTGACTGCAATTCCCTGGCTAGCAGTTTAGTGTGGCTAATTTTCAGCGGAGATTTTCTCTCGGCAAACATGATGAGAATTGATGAAGTTCGTGTGAGTAAGTGTCAAGGGCTCAGTTTTGATACCCTGCATCAAAGAAAGGGTTATGTAAAAAGTAAAACACAGAATGCCATATTTATATATATATATATATTTATATTTATATATATATAAATCTTATACTCTATTAGTATCAGATTTATAAATTTGAATTGATCTCATTATATATGTTAGACTGCCAGTAAATATATGTCTGAACACTTTAGACTTGGCTAAAGGGTACCAGTTAATCGAGCACTGTTGGCCAAGTCTTATTTTTGGCTTAAATTTATTATTTATGAGCGAGAGTTTGACGTTGAGTGAATGTTGTGGCCCAAGAACAATGTGACACTTCTGAACCTTTGTGAATTCTGTTTGTAAAATAAATGAGGCGGCTTTGTTTTTGGGTTGAGCTATTTGCGCTTTATGTGGCTGATGAAAGCGAATCAGGATTATGTCATAAATCGCACACCCATCCAAAATCTGAATTATGAGTTGTGCATTTGCTTAAACTTAAACTTAAACTTTTTTTTAAATAGTTAACATATTTGCCACAGATCGAATATTATTTAATTTTTTTGATTGACTTTTTAATTGACTTTAAAAGTTTTTTAATTGAATTAAAAATTTAGTTTGGATCTGCTTTATGAACAGAAAAACTTTCAACGTTTTTCATAAAATTAATCAAATATTTATTTAAAATAAAGAAAATGAAAGTCATCTTATCTAAAGTTGAATACTTAATAACCAAGGCTACTTTAGAATATTAAAATTGGGTAAACTGAGGAGCTGCACAGAATTAAAGTGACTCCCTTGGCACAAAAGATAAAACGCAATCAGAAAATATTTCAAAAGTGGGCGTGGCTAAGCATTTAGTTGAAGGGAGCTATAAATAAGTCAATGACAACTGTGCAGATAACTGAAGTGTGTGCACAAATGAGAACTGAAAGCCAAAAATATTTTTGATATTAATTGTTGGCCACCGTTGCTATAAATGGATGGTTTTGCGTGTTGGGGTTTGAAGATGTGCGGTCATTAATTTCCGGTCAAGTGGCCAGCAGACAATCATAATTATTTATTTAGCACACAGCAGATTGACCAGCTGCACACGTGGTTGTTCCTAGGGGTGGGTGGTGGTAGTGGGGGTGGGGGGTGATGATGTGTGATTATGTGTAAGTTGTGCGGTTAGCCAAGGTGCTGAAATGTTTACTTTGTCAGCCAACAACTGCGAGTCAGAGTTAATGATGCATAACACTTGCGGTTGCCGACAACACCAGCAGTGTGCGAGTGTGCGAGTGTGTGAGAGTGTCCTTCATCGTTTCGAATGTGCGGCTGCTTGCAATTTATAGACCGTAATTGCAACATTTTTGTGCAACTTTCTTTTCAACGCACACACACACGCACACACCCACACACACACACACACATACACAAACACACACACACACCAATACACTCGCACCGACACAGTTAACATTTTGATTTATCCGCCAAATGCACTCAGCGATCGTTCGATTTTAATGACATGGCATTGCAGCTGGGTTCCTGGCTGGAATTCAATATATATGTTAAAACAAAGAGCGCTGCTAAAAGCAGCCTTCGATTTGCCCAATAGCTTGGAAATAATTTATAACATTTTGCAGTTGTACACGTAACCGTATCCGGTTCGAACTGTATCTTGCTCCAAGGTCATGCTGGGAAACCCTTTCCAGGCCAATGCAAACCGTAAACAAATTTACCTTTTATGGCACTTATTATTTTGGGTTGTGTGTGTGTAGGAGGAGGCTGCTTTGTGTCTACTTTCAGTATATCAAATGTCAGCAAATAAGTCACTGAAAAAAAAAACACCAATCTGCTGACAGTTTGGTTTTTTTTTTTGAGATTTATAATTTGAGTTCCCCTCGCCTGTGCACAGTCTGGCAATTTCACGGTTGGCAACATTTTGGTGGATGCTCTTTGCTCTCTCCGCTCATAGGACAAATTAAAAAGTTTTCGCCAGTGACCCACCCAAGTGCTTAGCATTATTAAAAGTTTTATAATTTATCAAATTTCAGGCTAAAATGTTATTGTTGTTGTCGTTGTTGTTGTTGTTGTGCGTGAATTGTTTACTGGACACATTGCTGACATTGACATCTGGAGGAGATTTGGGCATCTGCCGACTGGTATTGTAATTGCCAATTTATAAATGTTTTGGTCTGCAAATGAAATCAATAGACGGGATTATAAGTAGCACACAGCCATTCAGTTCAGTTCATTTTTTATATCTAAACAGACACTTTTGTTTCAACAGCCACCAGCTGGTGTCTTGTCTGTGTGTGTACCTGGCTGTATATCTGCCACTCAGTGGCCATCAATCTTCTGCTATGATAGCGTCTGACAGGTAGCTCGTAAATCTCAACGCAATACCAGGTGATTTTTTTTTTTTTTTTTTTTAGATCCTTGCCTGCCGTGCGTTCCCATTTGCGTAGCTGTCATTTCTAGACGGCCAATACACATGAGACCCAGTTAGGCCAAATCAAATCAAATGTCCAAACCGATGAGTTTCCCCCATTCTTAGTGACTGATTTTATATGCGTATATTTCCTTTTTGGTTTTTTTGTTTTATTTCCTCATTTATGCTTGGAGTTCCGATTAAATTGGTTATATCTTAAGGCAAAGCTCCACTTCTCATGAGTATTGAGTTAAATTTAATATTTTTTAGGCTATTTAACAAAAAGTTAAACGTTGGCGTCAAATTTCTTTCTTCTAATCCAACTTAGTTTTCAAGCAGATCTTATTTCAATGATAGCTCAACTCTGTAAGTATATAAATGCCATTCTCATTGAATGTTATAAACATCACTCGGTTTTGTCTATAATTCCAGCTATATCTTGATTGTACAGTCCAGCTGAAGTTATATGCAATGATTGAAACAGCAATGCTTTTCATTATTGTGGCTAATAACAGAGCCACAACAAATCAATCAAGTTTTAGCCAGAAGCTTAGAAGCACACAATTATAGGTTGAGCAGTTGCTACTGTTGCAGTTGCAATATTCATCACTGCCGCAGCAGAATGGGAACGATTCCAACGATTGTCTGGTAATTGAGCAGATAAAGTGATTCAAATTCAATTGTATGCGGGGATTGTGTTCGCATTGTGCAAACGTTGCGTATACGCAACATTAAAATGCCAACCAAAGCAAAGCGGTCTGGACAATGCAGTCCTAACAAGCCGGCAAATAACACACGCAATCACACACACAAACACACACACACACACACACAGAGAGAGAGAGAGACATACACAGACAATGGCCATTATGCGAGGAGAGAAAGGTGTGGCCAGCATATTTCAAAGAGTCGCCCCTGGAGGATGCGAAGGCCACAAAATGTGCGGCACGACGTTTCCGTTTAAGTCGTGTTATTAAGTTGCATGCAATTAAAATTACGCGCGTAATCAGAGCGAGAAAGATAAATTAATGTTATAAATATAATTCGCGCTTGGCTCACGCATGCCTTCAAGCGAGAGAGCGAGCAGCAGCAGTGACAGGCTCCCCGTAGCGGGGATTTGGCACAGCTCTCCGGCGTATTCGCTGGCTGCCGCACGGGCTGCCGCACCAGGGGCTAATTAATTTCGCCACTTTTCTCTGTTACTGCATCTCCAGGGAGTAGCAGTATCCAGTATTCTATGTGTAGTCACTCTTTCCGCCTTTCATTTAACATTTTATATATTTTCATAGTTACCCTGTAGGATGAGGAAAAGGGCTCTTGCATTAAATAAGCAGAGGAATGAATTGCAGGCATTTAATATACATGCTTATAAAATTATTTAGTAATAAGCTTAAGAAAATGTGTAAGCTTATCCTTAAATTATAAAACAACATTTATTATTAAGAATAAGAATAAATATGTAAGCTTATGATTTTATTTGCTAATTTCTTTCTGATTTTATTCCTTTTAGTTCACCAAAACTTCAACTTTTTGTTCATATTCATATTATTTTTTTTCTAAGCAAATCCAGATTATTCGCTTAATCAGCAGCTAATTGTAATAAGTTGTGCCTCTTCAACATTTTGGTTGATTTGTTGATATTATGTTTGGCTTCATAATTTTCTACAGCGCGTAATTAATATGGCTTATTCTATGTGGAAACACGCTTTGTCCATGTGTCAATGAACCAAATTCCGGCAAGCAGAAAGAAGTTGGAATTGAAAACACCCGAAATGTCATATTTAAAATTCTGAGCACATGCTGAGGCAAATTATGCTAAACTCTTAGACAGAACTAAAACCCAACTAGCAGCTAAGCAGATATACACTCGCAAACACGCACACTCGCACACACACACACACACTCATACATAACTGGCGCGCTTTTTAGTTGTGGGTGCAAAAGTTTCGGCTCCACTCGTGAAGCGATAAAGAAAAACTGATGCCGAGGAAAATGAAACAAGGATTAAGAAGAACACGAAATAATACAAAAAAAAAAAAAAGAAAGAAAACTAGAGCAAAAAGGCGAAGATAAAATTTAGTTACAAACGGTCGAGTAGCTGGCCAAAGAAACGAAAAGTGTCAGCAAGTGACTAAAACGAGAACTACAACGAAGAGGAACAGACAAAAAACTTGTTCTAACATGGAACACCTAAAAGAAATACGCAGATAAAGTTGCCCCGTTGTCCAGAAGGAGGAACGAGAGTGGCAGAGGGAGAGGCAGAGGGAGATACACAAAGAGCAAGGCACATGCAAAGCGAGCCAAGACGAAGTTGGCAAACAACATTAGTTGATGGCCCAAATGGGCCAACATGGCGCTGGTGGCAGTCAATAATAAGCATGCGTCATGTTGGCCAGAGCACACTTTGGCCCCCAGGAAGAGTTCTCAACAATTTAAAAGTTTCCCTCGCAATGGCTGCCGAACCAACTTACAATTGTACAAAAAAACCAAACTTGTACTCTCTGCACAAGTTTATGCAAAAAACCGTTTGCTACATTTAAGTTGAAAATGCTGAAATGTTAGCCAGAACTCATAAATTGCTTTGACAACTACAAGTACATGCAACATTACAACGTGGCAACTGAACTCATCCGCCAGTAAACACACTTTGACAATTATTCGAAAATGTAAAAAGAAATACATTTAGAAAAAACAAAAAAAAAACAAAACGAAACTGGAAAAATTGATGTGGCAAGTCCGAGGTTTATGTGTGTCCAATGAGCAGTAGTCGGCTCAAAGTAATTAATGACTGCCACATCCGTCAAGAGTTTGTCAGCCAAAGCCGTCAACTGTTTGCTGTTGTTGTTGTTGTTGTGTGTGTTTTGCTTTTCATGTTTAACCCATTTAACTCCTAATTAATACACTTCACAGAAATTTCTTTTAATTACATCAAATAAACCAAATATTTATACATATATATATAAATGCCATCAGTTCCACTGTCAGGCATATTTTTTTTATACATAAATATTTTCATGTTAATTACGTCTCTTTCCTGGCCAGCGAGCTCTTCACTCCCCCCCCCACCCAACGTCGGCCTGATACATGCATTTGTTTCGCTGTCAACATCATTTGGCAGACTGAATAAAAAATGGCGTCATCAAATAAAATAATATATATTAGTGGTGAGAGCAATGGCTATAAAAATAAAAATAAAAATAAAAATTAAAAAAAAAAACCATCGCAATGCTTGTTGACGTGTCCACAAGAGCGAAAACACAGTAGAAATTGCTTAAGAGGGTTGGAAACCAAATAACCAATGTTGCACGCATACAAATTATTTGCCAGATTTCATTTTTTTATCGACACACATTTTTTTTAATGATTTTAATTTGAAAATACACAGAAATAATTAATATAAGCAAATTGTTATTAACAGAAAGACAGACATAATAAATAATAATATGCCAACATTGTGAAAATTGTACAGCATATTTAAGAAATATTCAATTAAGAAAATGCAATATATCTGAATGCTTCCATTTAATTAAAAACTCGTTGAATGTTGCTTCTGCAAATTAAGATGCATAATATTAAATTTTGATCCTTCTGTAAATATTTTATTAAATTTATATGAATTTCTTATAATTTAAATAAGAATTTTATTATGGAATTCTTTTAGTTCTGGATTACATGATTTCTACTGTAATTACACGCACATAAATTGGACTTTGTAGGCACGGCACACATTATGTTTCTAAGGACTCTTGTATGATACACTGTTACACACACACATAGACACACACATAGACACACTTTGTTTGCAATTAGTGTCGCAGCGGCTGTTTCACTTTCTTGTTTGGCGCATGTGTAAATTCAACACATTAATTTACTTAATTAGGAATATACGAATATGCGTAATTGCTTACAAGGCAGCGCACATATGGGCTATACATCTGCTCATCCTGTCATCTATATAGACTCAGTTGGAGTTATATAAAGCATTAAAGCAAATGCTTATTAAATTAAATGTGTATTCTCATACTACTTATCAGCATTCATTTAAATAATGCCTTACATATCCAATTAGCAGCGGAGGCGGCATTCGTATTGGAAAATCTATATATAAATATATATATATAAATATATATATATATATATATATATCAGTGGCTAAATTTAGTATCCAACTTCTGATCAGCGAATGTTGTTCCATTATTTCCAGCTCTTTTTGCCATTTATCACCTGCAGCCAACCAACCAGAATCGGCTCATTTCGCCATCTCATCCTGGCGCCTCGCAAACAGAATTACAAATAGCCGTTAGCCTTAGGGTTGAGCAAGACTCCTGGACAACTGGATTTGGCTGCTGAGTTCTGGTCAGGCAGTGGCAGTGGCTCTCACATGGACAATTTGTCAAATCGCCACCACAATTGCAGCACTTCGATTCTGTTTGGGTGCACATTAAGGTAAGCGAATTTACTGCCGCAATTGTGTGTAAAATTAATTGAAAAACCTTTGCTCAGAGCCGTCAGTCTTTTACCATACTCGCAGCTAATCGACAAATATTTGAAATAATTTGCACAAATTCAGAGTATGGCAAGAGTTGTCTGGCTTATTTCGGCTAATTAAAGCACAATCGTTAATAGTGTTTGCGTATGTAAGGGCAATTGAATATTTTTTTTTAAACTTTTACAATGGTTTTTAAACCACAAATTGAACATTGATCAAATATATATATATATAAATTGTGAGAATGGTAAGACTTCGAGTGCTGAGCTAGTTGTAATTTGTGAATGGACACAATTTCAATTGTTGTATATATTTTGCATTCAGGCACGTAACAAATTTCATTGACACACATTTTGCTCCATGCAACAATATTTGACATTTTAGTTTTTCCAGCAGCAGGTTTTCCAATGCCGGAGTAAACTTGTCCACAATTGTTGTAGCTGTCCCAATATTATTAAGTGCGAGGGAAGCTTAGCATAAGTCTGTTAAAATCTACATTCAATAAAATTATAGTTAATATACAAAATTATGAAAAATTGTGTATTAATAATTATTTAATTAATATGTTCTTTAAGTTTTTCAATCATGTAAAGTTTTTAAGTCAGTCTTAAAAAGTTTTCCCTTGGTTTACATAGTTTTTTCTAAGCATTTTCAAATAAATCGAAAACATTTCCAGTCAAACAACCTTCGCAGCATGTAAAACTTTTGGTATTCCATGCCCAAATTCATATTTGTGCACATGGCCTGTTTTTTTTTTTTGTTTTTTATATAACAACCAACATGAGAGTGTCCAACGTGCAGCACCACCACCCACATTCATGCGGATGAGGAGCAGCTCTACTTGGCCAATAGGACTGCTAAGTTAACACGTTTTTGCACTTGTCATGCATTTCGTTGTGCCAAATATGTATTGCATATCAAGTGAAGTGCAATAAGTGAACAACACAACATGCAGACAAATGAACAGCAACTCTGTAAATGCCTTTTCATGCTGGTTATGTGACAGTCAAGTGTGATCGGACATAGAGAAGGGCACACACAACACACACAACACACAACACACACTTATACAATATTTGTATCCAAATTCAGGCTATCGATTTAGTTTTTTAGTTGATTTGCTCTATTTCGTGTGACTAAAAAATTTAAGCCAGAATTGATTTCGGACAAATAAATTGCCAATTGGCCAAAATTCGCCACTGATAACAAGCGATTGGAAATTGTTATTGTTGCCGCAGCTGTTGTGGTCGTAGTTGCTGTGCAGCGCAGTGGCAACTGACAAGCGAACAAGCCAATCAAATTGGCATAAAATGGTCGCTGCATGCAACATGCAAAATGGCTGGCAGGTTGGCAGCGACGACTCGCAGCAATCCTAATTGAAATTCACGCTAACGTGCCGCTTAATTTTAAATAGAATTGCCAAATGCCAAACAAATTAATTGACGCCGCTGCCAATCTGAATGTATTTACGGCTCAAACTGAACGGAACTCATTAAAATTTTTAATTAATTTTGACAACAAATCCCATTGTACGGCCAGCAGAGTCGACATTGTCGAGCCTTTGACAGTTTGATTGAATGCGCATTGGGACAGATTTTGGCCGATTTTTTGTTGACCCTTGACTTTGGCCGAGGCAGTGGGATTTTGCTGAGCATTAAGGCACTTGAATTGGGCTTCGGCGACGACTTTGAGCTTTTGGGCTTGCCTTTGATTTCCCTAGAAATCTAAAACAATGTCAAAAGTGCTTAATGCCCAGCAATCAGAATCAGAATCAGAATCGGAATCACAACCCAACGTTCTCTTTATATGGCACCTTCGCCAGGCTTCATTGTCCAATGCCTTCCGCGCCAAACAGAAAAAAAAGGAAAAGAAAAGGTAGAATTTGCATAAGACCCGGGGTATGCGTGTCTACAAATTAAATTCAATTTTCCTACCCCTCGTTCCAGGGCCACATATAGAAAAGGCAAGCAGGAAACAAGCGCGACGCCGCCTGCCCATCAATCAATCAGAGCACGAAGGTTACCTGAGGGAAAAATTTACATTGCTCCACGCAGCACAGCGGACGGGACCACGACATGGACAACGACTAAGCGTCCCAAACAATTTGTATGGCTTGGACCTGAGCTTGAAGCTTATGGGCCACAGCCCAGCACCTTGACTCCGATGATCAAATTGGATGAATGAACGGAACAGTGCAAACTTAACCGCAGACATATGGTCAGAAAACTCTTGAGAATTGGCTCATGTTTTTTGCAACAAAACCAAAACCAAAAAATAAAGGAAATCAAAAATAGAAAAAGGAAGAGAAACCAATTTCTTTTCTAAAGTTTTTGTTCGCATTATTAAAGGGTATACAAAGGTTAGAAAGTTGCAATAAACAAATGTGTAAATTCGAAAAACAACTCAATACTTTTTTAAGAGCTAGAAAAAATCAGTAAAATATTTAAATTATAAATGACGATTACATTCCAAACATAAATAAATTAAATAAAATAAAGCAGATGACAAATGAAAATATTTCAAAGAGTATATTCAAGTCGTATGAATTGGCCAATATCAGATATTCTTGCTGGCCATGTTCATTGCTGATTTCTTTCTGCGTTTTGCTTTATGCTCGTACACGAAGTGGAATGGAAAAAAATAAGAAAAAAAAAAATGGCTCCGGTGCTGTGCGGCAAATGGTTAAAGGCATGTCATGGCAATTTGCATTTTCAGTTTGACAAAGGATATGCAGGACTCGGCGCATAGTGCTATGCGCGTATGCTTGACCCCCCCCCCCCCTGCCTTACAATTTAAGGCCAACTCTCTCCTGGCAGCAGATGCCGTTAATATGCGAGCTGGGATTTCTTTTGTGGCTTTGATTTCACTCTGGCAAGCAGCTGCCTACTGGCTGCCCGTCGTCCAGTTTGACCCGCTTTCATATTCAATTTCATGTTCAATAATTTGGCCTCGTCCCGACCAATATTTGCCGTGTCCACACACACACATACACACACACACACACACACATGCGCACACATAAACAGATTGGAATCGTTGATGGGTCTGGTGCTGGTGAATCAAATCAGGCGAGGCACAGCGCCTAATAGACTTTCAAATATTGCCACTTTGCTGGATATAGGATAGCGCCAGAGTCAGATAATTAATGTCGTGGGAGTGCGCCTGGCAAATACTATCAACGCTGTTATTGTTACCCTTGCTAAAGCCTATGCTGATGGGCACACTCTCTGAGTAGAAATACCACCCGCTGGGCGCACAGCCCTCAAGGCGCTGGAAAGGACTACGCCAACACCGACAACAACCAACAAACTAAGCCCGTGTCCTGGCCAGCTCGCTGATTGCCTGCGTTAATGTTAATTGCCTTTGATGAGTTTTATGCGCTGCTCTAATGAACAAACGACTGCACATTGCCAATATGTACGATACAACCATGCCCACTTTTACACGACTAATTCTCCGCCATTCTGGCACAGTTTAATTGCTCTCTCTCCCAGGCCCTGTGGGAGCCGCTGGAGTTGGCTAATATATCCCGTGCCCCTCAACATACATACTTAAACATACATAATTGAATGTTTAGCGCATAAAATTAGTGCTTTTCGGCAGCTATCTTTGATTTGATGCACAATTTAAATGAATTGTTGAATATGATTTGAGTTGATGTGAATGCTGAAATTAATCAAGTTCTTTGGGAAAATATGTACGCAACTATACAATACGAAATTTAAAAAAAAGAGTTAATATTTAATAATTAAAATTTTAAATGTTTTATTTTTGTGCTTGTAAATTTTTCAGCTTTTAAATGCATAAAAAATTGTCCACAGATTGCAAGAAATTTAGCATGCAGCATTCGCAGCGCCTGATTAATGGCTGTGGCACATAAACAATAAAACAGCAAACGTTTGCAACATGAAACCAAAATTCCACAAAATAAGATGGAGGCGCTGCAACGTCGCCTTTTGCGGTGACTTTAACTACGTTTCCTGTTGCTGCGGCGACGTGCCCCAAAAAAGAAAGGGGCAGCAAATTTCATTTGTGACTGCAAATGCTGCGTAGGCAGTAACCTAATATTTTCAGCACACCCAAAAGCAAAATCACAAAATTTAACTAAAAATTTGCAAGCCACAATAAGCGACTCTAATTTAGCTGGACAAGCACTTGCAATAAGAGAGAGAAACAAGAGTGAGAAAGAGAGAAATAAACTTAAATATAGAGGAAATTTGCGTGGTTTTTCAAGATTGTTCCGAGCGCATTTCCACTTGAGGGCAGACAAGCCACTTAATGACTTCCGCAAATAAAATGTTTTTGTCAAGGCAAATTTAAAGCATTAGAATAGATTTTGCTGTCTGTATTCAGAGTTCATATTTATGAGCAGACGCCGCTGGAATTTACTAATGCATTTGCTGCCCCTCTAATGAATATTAATGCGACCAACGGGAGGAGCCAGCTGCAACTGGCAATAAAATATTTCAATTAGAGCACTGCTGCCAACACATACCAGCGACAACAACACAACAAAAAACAACAACAACAAAACTCTGATCAACGACTTTGTTAATGCCCCACCAAGTCGAAGATGCCCTTGACATGCATAAAAGATAGCAACAGCTCTGGTTGCTGCCACCGATTCATAGCTGGGGTTTTAACAGCTTTTTCATTGTGTGTGTGCCAAATTGCATATTTGGCAATGCTAGAATTTCACACTTCGCAGAATTCCAATCATTAATTATTAGCGCTACTCATTAGAATTGTTGAAATTCAAAGACCTTTTTTAATTGCATTTATTAAATATTGTTTACTTTTTGTTCAAATTATTTCACTGAAAAAATAAAAACGAATTAATAATAAAATTGTGGTCAGTGTGAGGTGTTCGAAGTTATCGAAGTACATTTGCTCTACGAATTTCAAATTTGTGGCACTTGAGGCATGCAAAGAATGCAATGAAATATAGACGTGGCAATAAATCGCCGTCAACTCTAGAATTTCTGTTGGTTTTGTTGCAAATTTTATCTCATTGATGCATACTTGTGCTGTGTAAATGTTTTTTTTGTAGGTATCTGTGTGTGTGTGATTGGATGTGTATGCGTATGCCCTTTGGCCTTATCTACTAACTGTTGCCCCACCTTGTCAAAATAAACCATTCAATTAGTGCAGCCAAATTGAATTTTCTATGCAGCTTGTTGATGCGACTGATGCTATGATAAGCTACGGGGATTCCGGGGGAGGGGGGGATGGTGCCTACCGGGTTTGGCAAAAATTTCATTAGCCTAACGAGTTGTTTGCTAAAGGACCGCAAAACTCTTGTCATATCACAAAATAAAATTGTGGGCAGCAGCAGCAGCAGCAGCTTAACAAACTTGCTCCACTTGAACCAAACCATATAATCTTTGTTTAAAGCAAACGAGATTATAATTAATAATCAAGTCCTATATAGTTAAGGTGTTATAGCTGCAGGCAATTTCAATATTATCTGACATTTTTTGCATATTCAGTCCTTTCAAAATTTTTAAATTGTGCCTTATGCCAAAATCAAATATCAAACTATATGCAAATTAAGTGGACATAGGTATTATGGTCTAACTTTTATACACACACATTTGAAGCCAATCAAAAAAAATGTGCTGTGGTGCAAAAATGTAGTCGGCCGGCCCCCAGCTTTGTACTCATTAATCTGCATCAGTGAAAGTGGTGGTCGCTTTATGCTTAATTCAAATAATGTTAACAAGCACTTAATTAAGTATATGCACAATATTTTCGTGATTAAAATAAAACACAAACACAAACACAAACATTGTGGCAACGAAAAAATAAAATAACCAAAACATACACAAAACATTTGCTTAAAATGCACAGCACATACTCACAGAAAGAGAGAAGCACATACCAAAAAATAAAGTAAAAATAATTTCAATTTTTGGGATTATGTAAAAGATACTCTATAAAAAAGAATTGTATGAAATAAATAAAATATAAATAATAAATTATTAATAATAATACTTAAATGGATTCTAAAAGATTTCATTTTACATTTAAAGATACAAATAATCTTAAAATCGCTCTAATATCGTCTTTAATTGACAAAATGACAGAGAGATGTGTCTCTCATTGTAATTTGTTGATACCCCATTTGATATGTTTTATGGGCACAGGGTATGAAGGGATACTTAATGCTGACAGGCTTGATGGCCACAAAGAGCTCACTAAAAATAAAATTAAGCCTCGCTGCCATCGCTGATTGCCTAACAAACCAAAAAACATAGCATAATTTTGGTTGGTAACGCTGACAAAATTCGTAATTTATACGGGGTCCACAAACACTAAAAAAGCCAACCCAATGACGCACAAACAATCAAAGCTGTACCCAGAATCCTCTTATTTCTAATGTCGCTCTTATTGTTGTTGCTATTGTTGTTGTTGTCGTTGTTGTTGTTGTGGTTGTTGTTGTTGTTATTGTTTTTGTTGTTGAAGAGTTTCTTTGCTAAAGCTGTTGTTGCTGTTTAGCGAATTCATTATAACTTTTGCTATTAAAAACATTAGACGCGACTGCACACGCATTCTAAAAAAAAGGAGTCACTCTATGCTTGAGTGTGTATGTGTGTGTGTGTGGGTGTTTATGTAGATGTGTGTGTGTTGGTATTCGTGGGTGGCTGCTTAGTGTGAGTTGATGTGTCAGCAAGGCAGCCAGCAATTTAACCCAAATGCTTATCATTTAGCCATTTAATTTAACCTTCTGCCCGGCAGAATTCCCACACACAAAACGAGCACACACATACCCAAACACACACCCACACACAACTTTTTTTACACACATTATTTTTTCTGTTTGCTGTTTGTATTTTGTTTTTTTTTTTTCGTGTTTCTATCTCATCTTATGGCGTTGTTTTTGGCATTGTTTTTAATGCAAACTGCTGCTCATATTGCTAATGATTTTGGGTCACACACACGTGCCACGTTTGGGTGCACAAATTGCGCTCACACGTACATAATTTGGGGCGCTTCCATGTTACCCCTTTCATATATTAAAATGCTGTTGTTATAAACGTGATGCTGCCTATAATTGTTGTGCGCATCGTCTGTTCATGTGTGTATGTGTGTGTGTGTGTGTGTGTGTGTGCTTGTGTGTGTGTGTGTTGTAGGAGTTGTTGATATTTCATGAGCAGCATGTTTAACTTTAAATGCCGTGCTGTTAGTATCACCAAAACTTTCTTGTTAGCTGGTTGTACTTGGCGTATGAGTAATATAGAAAACTATTTTCATTATTTTGTCGCAAACAATAAACACATGTCTGCCAACGTAAACTTTTCAATTTAATACAATAACTATTTAAGCTCGCTTATGACACTTTTTATCAAAACCAAAAGTTGGTCATTAAATATATATTTTTTGACGTTAAAGACTCCATTTAAAAATACAGAACTATTTGCATCTTGTATACAGATATGATAGTTATTTATAAGCAACATAAAAAACAAAATAAAAATCAAGAAAAATTCACTAAATCCTACTAATTTGAATAATTAAGATACTTTGATGAACTCGCCAAATCAAATGCAGATAAATACTGTTAATTCGACTAAAATGTTTTATTAAATGTCTTCTAACCATGATTGGTGTATTAAATTATGGTTTTCGAATTAGTGGAATAGCTGGTCGTCTAGCCGGGGGCATTGGATGCTGTCGTTAATTGAAATTCGCTGGCTGAGTGCACAGCAATAATTTGCTTTGTTGCCACTTTGTGTGTGGAATGCGGATCAGCGACTAGTTCCGCAGGCATTACGTATACGTAGCATCAGCAAAAAGTTGCATTGTTGTCGCTGAGCTGAGCTGCTTGTGCAACCTTCGAACAATGCTCGTTTGCCGCATGGACCCACAAAAATCAAAGCCAGCACCCGTAGACCCACATAGGAAAGAAGACCGTACGCTTCATTTGATGCAATCCTTATCCTTTTGTTTGCCGGTGCCTTCGATGCTTGCATTTTTCATTTTTCATTTAGCTGGTAAGTTTTATTATCTCCAACTAGTTTTTCTTTGCGTTGAGTCTGTGTCTGTGTCTACTTGGACGAGCATTTCATTTTCGGTTTTAGTCTTCCTTCTTGCAGGCTCACCTTAAGCGAAATTCAAAATGAAAAACACAAACTCATTGGTTAAGTAAGTGTCCAGTGAAGAGAGTGATTTTAGTAAAAAAAAAATTTCCCAGCTTTAATTAAACCATTTACTAGTTTTATAATATCTCTAAAAATTGGTTTAGCTTGAAACTATTATTAAACAATAATTTTTAGCTTTAATTAAACCATTCACTAGTTTTATAATCTCTCTAAGAATTAGTTTAGTTTAGTATACAATTCTTATTTCTACTTATTTGTAACACGTCATTGTTGGAATTATTCTTTTAAATTACAACTCAATTCATAGCCAGCTCATGTCGTAGAATTTACGTTAAATACAAAATGCAGTTGCGTGGGCCTTTAGAAAAAAAAATATATATAAAACAGATGTTGCAGAAGTTGATTGACGCGGTTTTAATTGAAATCTCTCTCATGGGAATGCAAGCTTAATGAACACGATTTCTTAGCGCATCTGCAGGATTGAAATGCTTATGTTCCGAAGAAGCAATCGAACAAGACTCTTCTGACCACATATCAAATGCCAAACAAGTTGCAACAGCAGCCGCAGCTGTAATGCCTGACCATAAGCTGAAAATAAAAATGCTTTCAGTGTAATGAGTTTTGGGTTTACCGCACTTGCATTCGCACTTGAAGTTGTAGTTGTAGTCGAGTCGGCACACTCGAACTTATTCTATCTGAAAGCAACAACTGCAAGCAAAAAGCAAATAGCAGAGAGCAGAGAGCAAATTCATATCCAGGACAACTTGCTTTCTGAACTGCTGATGATGTCAATGTCATTGTGACAACAGTGTTGTCAACCCGGCAGTCCTGTTTGTTGGTTACTTGGAATGCTGAATCTCAGAGCCATTGGTTGCGGTGGTTGCTTTTGGCCCATGCATTGCCCAAGTGAAATAGTCAAGTTTATGAGCGGGGGAGAACACAAGTAGAACAACAAAACACAAGTTCAAGCCCTTTCTGCTGATTAGAAAACGCTTTCAATATTTTCTGGCAAACCTGAGTCCATCTCTCTGAGTTTTCCTCTTCCTTGATTTTACTTTCTGTTACTTATTCTGTTGAAACGTGAACAAAAAGCAGCAAAACAATTGCAGCCAATTCGTTGGTTAGGCGAGTTAAACTTTAAACAAAAACCGTCCTGAACATGGCTAAAACGAAGCCGCAGTAATTAAGCCTTAAATACAATACGCATTTGTTTCGGCAGCACAAGATACGAACAGGCTTAATTAGACTGGCAACAAAGCGTATTGTTTTTAAGCCCATCAAAAATCATTAGCTACATTTAATCAGTGGCCAAAAATCCACGTTGTTAATGCCGCATCAATATTAATTAAAAGAGCAAGCATCCAACAATGCCCCCACCCGCGTCTCCCGATTTAGTCTGCTTCTGGTTATCTGATTCATTGTTGGGCTCACAGGGCGTATGTGCAATGAGGCAGTGCCAGCTCGCCTTGGCCTCTATCGGATACTGACTGACACAAAGCCGACAGCACTTTGACAAGGAACGCATTCTAAGCAAGCTCACAGAACATAAGCGACATGTCAAAATGCCAAAAGCATCTCGCCAAAAGATGCGCTTTGCGATAACAGACACATGAGAGGCACTTGACAGCTGCCCACAGCACACATGTGCCGCATGTGGCACGACCAATCGCAATTAATCCAACTTTATTTGCATGTCTTTTTTTTATTCGATTTTCTTGTATTTAGTTTTTAAGTAAAGGAAATTATTCTAATACAATTATCCAATAAAATGGTTAGCATAATTTATTCATATTTTTTCAAATAGACTAGCAAAAATTTAAATTATTAATGTAATCAATGCAATGCTTTCAGCAATGAAACCAATAAATAATATCAAAGTTTACAACTGTGAAACTAATATAGTTCATTTAAGAAAGGTTGTTTTACTCTGTTAGTTTTGACTGCTTCAAGTAGTTTAATACTGAAACTAAGCAAAAAATCACATAAGCAATTTAATGTAACAATTATATTTTGCAATAAGTAAGCAATAAACTCAATATAAATATACGAAACTCAACGTTTTGTTTGTTTTATGTAACTTTTGCAAAGATAAAGTTCGCAAATATAATGCTGGCCATTATGTTCAAATTGTGAGCTTCATGTGCAGCGAGCGAGGATTGCCCATGGCAATTGCTGCTTGGCAATGTTATTAATTATTTTTGCAATTAACGCATCATTGTTGCTGCATCACGTCCGCTAAAGGGCTGCGTAAGCATTCGCCTGGACTAACAGGACGTCATAACTTTGCACGAGCCATAATTAGTGAGCTTTTGTGGCGTCGCCGAGGGCGGGCTCATTTGCTGCCTTTCACGACATCAGCCAGTTTGTGCAGAAAAAACTTGCCGCGAGCGGCGGCTTGCAGTACTACATACAGCCAGGCTGGTAGACTGGTAGACTGGCTGACTGGCAGACTGTCAGACTGGCAGTCAGGTAATTTGGCTGTAAGGCGCTAAAATTGCCGCCAGCTTCTTATCAGGCAGCCAGTTCATCACAAGCATTGAAGTATGCAAAACTCGGGACGCATAAGAACTGACGCAACACGCCTGGAAGACATGCGAACGTTTTATTGGCATTAAGGGATCAAAGTTTTGCGACTCACACACACACACCCACACACACACACACACACACACACTGAGCAGCATAAGCTCTTTGCAACACCCTTGAGTAAGTATAGTGCGAAAATGGGAAATAAAAAAAAAGACTTTGGCATTTTTGCGAAGGCACTTCAGAGAAATTTTTAACGCTGACACAAGAAATATTTTAACCAAACAGTTTCAAAGGAAACGAGAGAAAGCAGAAGAAAAAAAATGTAGAGAAAAGTCAGCGACAAAGGCTGTCATAAATATTTTGGGGTGGTGTCGCACGCTGCGTATACGCAATCAACTTTGGTAAACATTTGCCAAAAATAGTTTTCGGTTTTTAAAGCAAAGCAAATGCTTAGCTCGGCATTTTATTAGCTGCTTGTATGTGAATTTAGTCATAAATCTGCAGACGCGCCGCCGCACTGTGCACCGCCGCATGAAATTGAAATATAGTGTGATTTTCACTTTAGCCCAGTCGAGCCACATACATGCCCCCCCCCATGCCCCGTGCTCGCTGCTCCCCTAGTCTGTCCCGGCCACCACTAACAGTCAACTGAAACGGAATTTAGTGGCAAAAGCTACGCAAAGCCAAAAAGAAGAGAACAAAGAACCAAATAAAATGATTCAAGTTAAAGCTGACAAACTATTAAATACTCTGTAGCAAAATTATAAACTTTATGCATAAATTGAATAATTAAATAATTATTTTGTTTTTATAATTTAATAAAATCTAAATTTTAAGTTGTTAGAAAATTAAATTGCGCTCTTTTATGCTAAAAAAAAACTGAAATAATAATTTCAATATAATTTTCCAGTTTCTGTGGAATTGTTCTTTTTTTTTTTTTGGGAGGCGCCATCAAAAACAATTTCAATCGTTATTTGACTTTTCCGTCGAGTCCTGCGTGTTTATTGCGTGCAGTTTTCCGCGGGAAATGGCAAATGCAAAGCGTTTCCTTGCGTGTCCATCTAAATGTTATTATTTGATATCAGTTCTCTCATTTTCCTACATTGGCTCCATTAATGGGATTTTATCGTGCCGTTTCCCAGTTATTGAGGATTTTTGGCACTTGCTACGCATATTTTAGCAGACAGTTAGCTGCCAACTCTGCGACTTGGGGTAGCAAAAGTGATTAAAAGTAGCAAATTAAATGCAAATAAAAAGTTATTATTATTATAAATAAAAAAAAAATACTCTTTGCTATTAACACGAAAACTTTTCTGATGACATGCTCAAAGATATAAGTATTCTTTTATGGAGTTTCAGATCGTGGTTAGGAAAACATATTTGATAGCAAGTCGATTTATCGAGCAATTAATTATATATGACAAAATTGGTTTTTGTTCTTATATTCCATTATTTTGTTATTAAACAGTTTTTGCTTAATGTTTTTAAATACACTTTTATTTTGAAATTTTGTTGGCAAAAGATAATTTAAGCTTAGCTAACGTTAACATGCTTTCTGTGCTTTCTGTATTTAAAATGATAAATGACTATATAAATATGAATATGTATTTTTCCTGCTTTCGTGCAAAAATGTCACAGAAAATATAAAAACATGTGCAACGAAATGGACTCGGAACTTGCATGTTCGTGTGATAATTTTAAAATTTGTCGTTGTCATGCCATGCGGTACTCAAATTATGCTTATTATGTATGAGTATATGTGTGTGTGTGAGTGTGTGTTTAGCTTAATAAGAAATCACAGTTTAAGTAAAAACCGCAATAAGCGCTTTATATGTAAAATAAAATGAAATTAATATGTCCATTCAAATTTATTTCATAATACGAGTCCAAAGGTTTCACCTATTCTAAATGATATTTTTACTTGAAATATCACTAATTATGTGAAATAACAATGCTGACAAAAGTCTATTAAAATGAAATCTTGAAATCTTAATTCTGTTGATGAAGCTTAATAATTTTTTAAGGTTCTACAATGGATTAAAGGCAATGAGCTAAATATCTTCAGCAGTTCTTTAGGTTTACAAAAAAAACCAATATTCAAATGTCAGCCATTGAGAAAACTGTTCAGCTGTTAAGAGCGATAACGACAAACAATAGATTTTAGACGAGAGTTGAGCAATGTAGACAATTGTCAAATTTGACTGCCTGTCGGCCCAATAGTTGCAGTAATTTGTTAAGGCCAAAAGGCAAGAAGGAGTTGCAGAAAGCATCAGCAGCAGCAGCAACAACACTTTTTGGCTACATAACAAATACACTTCAATCAATGCCAAATGGTCTTGCCGGCAATCATAGGACAAGTGCGTACATCTGTCTCTATGTGTGGGTAGTGTGTGTATGTGTGTGTGTGTTGGTTTGTGTGTGCCACAAAAATGAAAACAAATTTTGGCATGATTGCTGATTGTTTGTCTTTTTCATTGTTTGGTAGGGATGCCACTGCTCCTGCAGGTTTTGCTGCTGGTAGTGTGGTAGTGTTGCCAACGCACGCGCACATTTATTGCTTCCCAATTGGAAATAAAAATGGCGGCAAGCAGCAAACCAAGTCAGCCAACTAACTAGACAGCCCGGCTAGCAGTAGCAGTCAGGCCAACAGGCAACCACATATAAGGCTCAGACAGGCGCGAAGCGCAGTTCACGTGTTATTCAAGTAAAAGGCAACGAGCAGCGCGCAAGACTGAAGGATACAACGATAAAACGATAAAAACCGAGCACGCACACATACACACACACACAGACACATAAAGCACAAAACGAGCTGCTTTCTTTTTTTTTGCCATTTCTGTTGTTTTTTTTATGCGGTTTGATTTGCTTGATGCTGGCCCAGCCGCCCTTTTGCAACATTTTGCTACGCTGCAAACATTTGCCGACGCTGCCGCTGCCGCTGATTAAAACAAACACAATGCGACCGTAATGACGACATATGTACAATGCTTGTGTATCATGATGCTGGGATTGGGTTTGGGTTTGGGTTTGGGGTTCGCCAATCTGCAATCTCAAAGCCTCTTTCCGCACAATTGTACAATTTCTGGCAGCCGTGTCGTGTTTGACTTTTTCTCTGCCTTTTGCTTTCATTGATTCATAATTGATAAGCATTACTTTTCCTATTGTTCGATTTATATATACGTATATCGAATACACACAAAAATTCGCACATGTATTTGCAGTTGTATTCGTATTTGTGAGAGACTTCAGCTTTCCGCTTGCCATTGAGAAATGGCGGCATCTGCCATTCTGCTCAATTTAGCGTAAATTTTTTTTTGTTTCTCTGGCAGCAATTTTGATTCATTTTATGGCCTTGCGCAATTACTAAACGGACTTATGATTAAATATAACATTACCATATAAGTACTTACAATCACACAGTCCTTAATGTGTCATATCTTCGGTAATAATGTAGATATTGACGTATTTCGCTTTTTTTTAATTTTAGAAATGTTCCCTTTAAATATTGGTCAGTTAAAGGGTACATTTCTCAAATTTAAAAACGTCAATATCTCCATTATTACCGAAGATATGACAGTTTGAAGTTGAGAAACAAATTTAAAGGGTATATTTCTAAAATTTAAAAAAAAAAAAATTATTAACAAAGATATGACAGTTTTAAAAATTTAAAAAAAAAACGCGAAAAAGTCAACATCTCTATTATTAAAAAAGACATGATAGTTTTAAAAATTAAAAAAAAAAACGCGAAAAAAGTCAATATCTCCATTATTAACGAAGATATTGTTAAAATTAAGTTATGCTAAGCATCACAAAATGTAACTACTAGTAAGTCTGGTAGCCCTTATAACAATCGATGTAATATCGATGTATCGTGAGCGCACTTAATGAAGAGTAATCGCGCCATGAGCAGAGTGGAGGAGATAAGTGAACGTCATTGAATAAAGAACACGTATATTAAAAAATAACTAAATCTGCAGTCTTTAATCCACAAAATTAACTTCAACATTAAAAATTTAAGAAAAAAAAGCGAAAAATGTCACTATCTCCATTATTAACGAAGATATGGAAGTTTT